>JAWWMW010000210.1:16554-33189 GCA_035048345.1 Echeveria elegans | reverse complement strand
ATGAACCAAGCGGAATATGTTATGTGAGCTATTCATAATCGAGTCAATCAAAAAAGAAATACAATTGAGATCCGAGGCAAGGTAACTTAACTATTGATAGTATGACGATTATGTTGACATGTTGCTCCCAATCAAGAGGCAAACTAAATTGTTAATCGAGGATTTCCCATTTGTATCGTGAAATTAGATGGAAATACTATTGAAAAAGTTAAATGAAAAGTTTTGTATTAGATTACTTGTTATTTATTCTCATGTTCCATACGCAACCAAACGTTTCTTATTTTCCATACTAAATTTGTTAGGTGAACCAAACACAGCTTGATCCGATGAATTTAATTGTTCACTTCCATATAGGAGGATGAGAGATATAACAATAAAATCAGATTGTGTTACGCGCCGTTTAATTGCGGAGAAAAAGGTGAGTAAAGGAAAAATTAAAAAAAAAACGAATTTCTCATGAGAAAGTTGTAATGAAAATTTGATCTCAATTTGTCTATTTTTTACATTTTCCACCCTTACAATCAAACACATAATTTTATTTTCACTCAAATTTTTTCTTTCCTCTCATTTTTTCTCGCAACCAAACGGAGCCTTAATGTTGTTAAAGATATTCCACAATGTTCGCATCTGGTTCAACCTTCGCGTTATCTGGATTGCTGCTCCAAAGCTATTGCTAAGAATCCCAAGTGGCATCTCAGTCTCGCAACTAGAGAAGCGAACCAAGCAGCAGATGCTCTGGCTCGAAAAACAAAACGTGACAATTGGCGTTGGCTGAATAAAGGAGCTGTTCCCTTATTTCTCTCAAGTTTAATTTAGGTTGTTTGGATTAAAAAAAGAAGAAGTTTTATTTAGGTTGTCAGGGTTCTTCTCCTTGTATTCGCGTTTTCTTCCTGAGTCATACGTGTCTCAGTGCTTACATGTTGTGTCTCAAAAAAAGAAAAGGAAAAAAGAAAAACACACTCAAAAGTAACAAACAGTGAACTCCCTCATAGTCTCGAGAAGAAATGGAGCGTCGAGAAGAGTGTGCACTCCAAACCAACTTGCTGAGCTACAGATGAATCCATACAGATACAATACATACATACCGACAAATGACATTTCCTCTGTAACTTTCAAGCATTTAATTTCTTTATGTTTTACACTTTGCCTTGGGAAGTTGGGATTTCTAGTTACGTTAAAGTTTGTGTCCTACGTTTGTTTGCTGATCTTGTAGTGTACTGTCAAATAAATAAAGCATTTTTGTAGTGAAATTTAAAATATTACTGTAACGTTTTTCAAAATAAAGTACTCCGTAGTTAGGCTTCTCCAAATGGCTGGCTTGAAATTTGAATGGTTCGGTCTGGTCCGGACCAATGCTCGATCTGAAATCCGATCTGACCTGAGGCTCGATAAACATTTTTTTTTTCAAGTAATAGAAAATGAAGTAAACAAAAGGTTTAATCATATTTGATAAGCAAATCGGGGTGAAATAAAATAATAAAATAATTTTTTGTTTATATAAAGCATCATAGTTATATATTGCATGTAAAATTCAAATATAATTTTTTTTAGAAATAAATTAAAAACATTTAGGGCTGGTCTGGTCCAAACCGGACCCAACCCGAATATAGTCATTTAAATATATTGTAGTGACATGATTCAAAACTTCGAAAAGCCTGCGGACGGTCCAAATGCCGACGAGTTTGTAGCCTGTTTCTAACGTACATTAGAAATGGTAAGAAACTATTTAAAGTGGACTAGAAAAAGAGACATGGCGCAGTTTATAGCCTTCTAAAAAGAGCACAGTACTTAATAATGTACTAGACTCACGTTGTTTTTAGCTATATACAGCAGCAGTAACATAACATGAGTTGAAAATTGGATATATCTTAAAGGCGAGTATAGTCTCAGTACAATTGCATGAAGATACTATTGCAGTTGGATGCCCAGCAGTGTAATTAACTTCATATTTTCACTATCACTATAGAGACCAAAATTCGCAAGACTTACAGAACTTCTGTGTACTGGTCTTTTTAGCGTGAAATAGTTTTATAATGTTTGGAGTTTTACGCCCATATTACTAATATTTCCAACAAATGATATGGTGCACACTTTGTTCATTTGTTTCTTTCATGTGCATTGTTGCAATCAAGTTACCCATTTTTATTCGAAGCCACACTTCTTCTTCTTTTTTCAGCAGCGGATAGGGTTTAATGTCAACATAAAGTTTTATGTGATGTGCTTGTCCATCCATATGATGCATCTCACGCTCTTTCCTTGTTCTAGCAACTCAAAAGCTTTGTTGATGTCTTTGAACTCAATTTCGTGTGAGATGAAGCCTTCCAGGTTCAACTCCTGCAGCACAAAACCACACATTTTCATGAAACCAAAAGAAAGAGAGAGACCTTATTTACTAACCATGACAGACCTTCTAAATTTTCCTGACATAAAAAAAACAACAGAAAAAGTTGCTAAAATTTTATCTTTCCTTCAAAAATCATACCATAATTACCTGATCCAAATATTTCCGAACGAACAGAGGAATGTCTGTCTTGGGTTTTACTCCTCCAAGATATGTTCCCATCACACACCTTCCTCTGCACAGCTCATGTTGCTCAACACAAGCTGGTGATCCGTCCTGTTTAACTCCTATCAGTACTGTTTTACTCCCACCCTATTACAACGGAAAAATCGAAAACTTGGCAGATCATTTATGAATTTACAGTCTAGCATAAATTTATACGAAAAGAATGAAGGCGCTGTAGTTTCGAGTATATACTGGTCTAGTGCTCTTGAAAGCCTCAGCAAACACTTTGGGCGATCCGACACACTCAAAACTGCAATCCACACCACCATCCGTCATTTCATGTATAGCCTACGGACAGCAGTCGGCACAAGTTCAACAACATACAAATATTCTGACATAAATGAACTCTTTGGTTCGTTTCGCGGAGAGTTTAAAGATCACGAGCATTCTTATTACCTGACTGAGAGGCTTGTCTCCAAGAATGGAGGGGTTTATAAAATCAGTAACTCCATATTTCATCCCTGCCACAGAAAAAAAAATGTGGATTTGTAACTCGTAAGCATCAAATGAACGATTTTCAAACGTTTAGGTCGCAGAAAGATACATGTACAAAAAGACAACCGGACAAACCTAAATCATTTTTTGATGGGTTTATATCAACACCAATGATCCTAGACGCTTTCCTTATCCTTGCACCCTCTGCAACCTGTAGACTGTAGTTATACTTATACATGTAGATGACTTATACCGAAAAACATTATTAAAGACTTGTCTGATTTCTTATGGCTTTTCTCAACTCCAGGAATACACAAAAGTTACATTCATGTTCAAAATCAGACTACTGCATTTTGTAAGTAGCTCGACGAAAGAAAGTGTGAGCAAGTATGGTATGGCTCATTAAAAATTGAATTGAAGGGGGTCTTGGTTACCGCAAGGCCAACAGCTCCAAGGCCAAATATGGCGACTGTGGAACCTTCTTCAATATCAGCCACCTTCCAAGCGGCTCCTATACCTGCTTCGCGACCAAATTTTATTCGTCAAGTATAATTATTAATTTCAGACTCGTAACATAACAGAGATTGGGCATTACCTGTTGAAACCCCACAACTAAGCAAACATGCCTTCTCAGGCGGTATCCGATCATTAATCTTTACCACATGTGTGACATCCAACACTGTATACTCAGAAAAAGTCGATACCCACAAAAAATGGTTCAATGTTTCACCATTCGAGTCCTTGAAGCGACTGCTGCCATCCCTCGGTACACCATTAGGATGCAAGGTCTTGAACTTGCTGCACATATTACTCTTTGAAGACTTGCAATCCTTGCAATCTCTGCACTGAGCCAAAAATGATGGCAAAACCATGTCCCCTGCTTCAACTTCCTCCACATTATCACCAACACTCTCCACCACCCTTCACCAATAATTTCAACAACCCAAACCTTTCTCTTATCAGAAATATATCATCTGTAAAAGGTCTCTTCCTTTTGACTTAAACAATTACGTAAAGTTCGCAAGGTAGATCTTAATTTTTTCCTTTTAAAAGTTCCTATAGTATTTCAACATAGAAGTCAATCTGCGCCATTTTTTCGACTAGTTTATTGAAATAAAAATAAACCGGATCTCCAGTGAATGAAACTATGAGTGATCAGATCAAGACATACCCGACGCCTTCATGCCCGAAAATCCTTGGAAAAGCTGCAAATGGTGGCTGTAGAAAAACAATATTAACGAAATGATTTACAGTGTGTGATAAATCTGATATGTTCCGAAAGAAAAAAAGAACATATAATTGGCATACAAAATCGAGTTTCCAAAAGGTGACATCAGTGTGGCAGAGAGAAGTGCAGAGGATCTTGATCCTAACTTCCCAAGCTTGAGGCGGAGCGACTTGTATCTCCTCAATCAGCAACGGCTCTCCAGCTTTTCGGCACACGGCAGCTGCGTGCAAGCAAAGCAACATTTACAAGATTGGTACTACAACAAGTGATAAATTAAGCTAAAGCAGTGTGTTTATCATACCTTTGCATTTGATGGTTTTTCCCGCAGTGTTGTTGCTCTCCTTCTCCATGATCAAAGCTGAAGAGTTGAGACAAGGGAGTATCAATTAATGTTTGACAATACTAATGTGCACTGTTTGAACCGAAAGGAAAAACATAGATAAAAGTGTCTGTCAAGAGGTGTCGTAATCTCAACCAACCGATCTCACAATTCTTCTTCTACGTTATTAAAAAGCTACTCCATTTCTATACAGTAGTGTTTAGTTGTATCCTCCTTTTCTGTCATCCATTGTTCTTCTTATTTTCATTTTTTTGCGTTCCCTTTTGTCCTTCATGTTTTCATTTTAGACAGTTCTTTTTTCTATTTTTATCTCTCACATAAAACTCTTTTTCATATTTTATTCTCTACTCACTTATATTTATCTTATTATATCTCTCACACACTCATTATTTCTTAAAACAAGACCGAAGGAACACCTTCTGATTGAGGAATAAAAAGTGATGCGGTGCGATAGAGAATTTCAGTTTCAAAAGTCTACAGTCTGAACCGAGTGGCAAACGTTGTACCGCCACTGCCATGCCTCAGAGAAAAAGAATTACGGCAACAGTGAAACCAACGCATGCTGACTACAATCCAAAGCAAGCATAAAGTTAGGACATGTAAAAGAGAATATGAAATAAGGTCTGTTCTTTTGACATTAATTTAATTTTTATTCAGTTTAGTTTAGTTCAGTTCAGTAGATAAACATTTACTATTTTTAAAATTATTTTAAAAGTGTAATAAAACTTGAAACTATGAGACAAGTTTAATACGCATTCACTATTGTCAAAATTATTTTTTTAAATTAAAAATAATATGCAAATATAATTAATTAATTAATTTTAAATTTTTTGTTCAATTCAGTTCAGTTTCAGTTCATGTCAAAAGAACAGCCCTAAATATAGCTTTTGCCACCTTGTCATTTCATCCTCATCCGCTCCTTTTCCGGACTCAACACTCCGAACCCGACGCCGTTTTGAGTTGTTATCGATCAGAACGATACCGTTTGTTCACCAACTTCTTGACTGTTGCATAATCGATTCATTTTCATTTTTTAATTATTTAATTCCGCTATAAATAAAATACACAACGAAACCACTGCCTGCAAATCTCGACCTCCGCGTCAAATCCGCCGCCGCTGAATCGCCTATAAAATCAGATCCGAAAATGGCCGTGTCATCAAGCTGCTTCGCCAAGCCACGCATCTTCTCCTCCGCCTCATTCCAGTGCAGATCCGATCCGGATTTCTCCACTTTCCCCAACACTTCCCCGCAGCCAAGCTGTAACAAGCCATTTACGGCGACTTATTCGACGCCGATCAGGGCTTATGGATTGTCGTCTATGGTTTTGAGATTTCCGCCTAATTTCGTAAGGCAGTTGAGTACTAAGGCGAGAAGGAATTGTAGCAACATTGGTGTTGCGCAGATTGTTGCTGCTTCGTGGAGCGATGTTGGGGTTAAGAAGGTGGTGGATGATAAGGTGGGTGTGGTTGTGAATGCAACTGCTGCTGCTGCCTCTTCGGCGGTTGTTGAGGAGGATGTTTGTATTAATGCTAGTGTACAGGTTAAAGAGGAAGATGTTGTTGGTGGTGGGAAGTTTAAACCATCGTTTTTGAGCTCGGATGGGAGTCTCGCAGTTCATGCTGGTAATTGATATCACCTTAAGTAGATGCTGCATGTTGTTTTTTGTTGGTGTAAATGTTGGATCTACTTTTATGGATTCATTTATTGCCAGATTTTTATGGTGAGAATCATTTATGGCATTATGGTGGTTTTTTTCATGATGCAGGTGAGAGATTGGGGCGTGGCATTGTTACTGATGCAATTACAACTCCTGTTGTTAATACTTCTGCTTACTTCTTTAAGAAGACGGCCGAGCTGATTGATTTCAAGGTATGCACTTCGTCCTTTTCTCTTGGATTGGGATGGTTGTCAAATCCAGTGATGACACTTAACTTGTTGCTTGATGTTTTTAGTAGATGAGTAAACATTTGTTTAATTGAGCTAATTTGTTTGTGATTGTTAACTTGTGGTCTTATTATCTTGTGCATTTGACTTACCTACTGTTAAATGATTGTTGTCACTCTTGATGTTGGTTCTGTTAATATTCATATTTTGATTGATGTATTGGAGTTTTACTTTGAATTCCAGGAGAAGCGTCGTGCAAGTTTTGAGTATGGGCGATATGGAAATCCAACTACTGTGGTTGCAGAGGAGAAGATCAGGTTTGCCTTTTCTCAGGCTCAAAGTTACACTTATGACTTATAGAGAAAACATCTAATGAAGCTTCATTTCCAGTGCTCTTGAGGGGGCCGAATCTACCCTTATTTTGGCATCTGGAATGTGTGCAAGCACTGTTTTGTTGATGGCATTGGTTCCAGCTGGAGGCCACATTGTGACCACCACTGATTGCTACAGGAAGACTCGAATTTTCATCGACACATTTCTTCCTAAAATGGGTATCACGGTATTTCTCCTCTCATCTGCTGTTTTTGAATAATTTGATAATGACATTTTTAGTAAGCTTCTCTTAAACTTACCGTTTTTAATGCTCCATCGATTGAAATAGTGCTAGCATGAAAGCATGATCATTGGGTAGTGATTACTGATGATAGCATGGGGTACTATATCCTCCAGAGTTTGACAGTATTTATCATTTGATGCAGGCCACTGTAATTGATCCCGCTGACATAGAGGGCCTTGAGTCTGCACTTAAAAATAACAAAGTAAGTTTATCCCTCGTCTGCAAGGTATATTGGTGTGATGTTGATAAATATATGCACTGCCAGTGTAACAAGTAACAGTTATGGTGCTGATCTGTCTAGGTGTCTCTGTTCTTCACTGAATCTCCTACAAATCCATTGTTCAGATGCGTAGACATTAAGCTGGTCTCTGATTTGTGCCACAAACATGGAGCATTGGTGTGTATAGATGGCACCTTTGCTACTCCTCTCAATCAGAAGGCACTTGCACTTGGTGCTGACCTTGTCCTTCATTCTGCAACTAAATTCATTGCAGGGCATAATGATGTAAGTAAGACTAGCGGATAGGGATCTGCTTCATCAAATGGAAGTTTTAATCAGGAATCGTGCTAAAACTAACTGGAGAGATTTGTTTAGGTCATTGCTGGTTGCATCAGTGGTTCTGAAAGTTTGGTCACAACTATCCGAAATCTGCACCATGTGCTTGGCGGCGTCCTCAATCCGGTTAGTAAGCTTCTGTTTTAACATCTTACTAATGAAGTGTCTAACGACGCTTGTAATACATATTTGATGAAAATTTTACATCTAATGGTTGTTAGTAGCTAACTTACTGGCGGTGTTCCTTTGTTGGTTGCTTTATTTTTTTCTCATCGTCTATTACACTAAGCACGATAATGATGTTGTCTCTTCATTATATTTCAGAACGCAGCATACCTGATCATCCGAGGGATGAAGACACTTCATCTTCGTGTACAGCAGCAGAATTTGACTGCGATGAGGATGGCCGAAGTTTTAGAGGCTCATTCTAAGGTAACTAGAATTACATGTCTAAGTTAATGTGATTTCCATTTTGGCCTGATTTAATAATATGTCAGCTACCTAGGATTTGGTTCTTGTTAGTGGTTAACTATATGGATTATCTTTCCATGCATCTTAAGATAAAATTTTCAAAATTGAGATGTAATATTGTGTCATGTGTTACTACAACCAATGAATAAAATGAGTGTATACATTTTAGACTACTCTATTTCACCTCAAGTGTAGATATGCTGACTTTAAAGTTCTGGGTTTTGAGTAAACTGGAAAACAAAGTTACTAAGAATTGTGCTCAAAAGAATGATTCTCAACTAGCCCTATCATGGCTATGTATGACAGTGACAGTATGAGGTGTATCACGGCAAAAACAAAGTTTTCTGATTTTGTTGATGCTGATATAGTGGCATAGATGATGACTAAAGATGAGATGCCAATTGTTCAGATTAAGCGCGTGTATTATCTTGGTCTGCCAAGTCATCCGGAGCATCACATTGCGAAACAGCAGATGACCGGATTTGGTGGTGTTGTGAGTTTTGAGGTGAGAATTGACCCTTGTTTTCTTTTTAATTTTATTGAAGACCTTTAGACTTCTGTTTGACCGTAGTTGATTGACTTGATATCCTTTCAGGTTGATGGGGACCTTCACAGGACTATCAAATTTGTTGATGCACTGCAGATCCCGTATATTGCGCCATCTTTTGGAGGGTGTGAGAGCATAGTGGATCAGCCTGCTATCATGTCTTACTGGTATATACCTCAAAATTTACAATCACCTCAATCTTGCCTAGTTATCTTCTCAACAATACTTTCCGAATGGTCCAGGGATCTTACACAAGCTGAGAGGGTTAGCTATGGAATCAAGGACAACCTGGTGAGGTTCAGTTTTGGGGTTGAGGACTTTGAAGATGTGAAGGCTGATGTTCTGCAGGCGCTGGAAGCAATATAGAGATTACAACAGCCTTGCCGTCTCTTACTTGTTCTGGCATCATTGAATTCAAGTAATCGAACCATGGTCATCACTCATCACGGCTTTAGTAAGACTCATGTTTGTGAGGTGCATTTGGTTTCATTAGCCAGATCCGTCTATGGTCTATCTATCCATACCTGAAGTGTCTAGGTAAACAGTGCCTCTTTAATGTATTTCTGTTTGGTTTCAACGATCACACTCACCAGTCTTCGAAATCGAGCCAGATTCCAATTTTAATCGAACCAAATTAGGCCTACATTTCATCAACTGAGCCCACACCACAAGAAAGCACGTCTCTGAACCAGGAAGATGACTATGCCGATCGTCCGCGGTGTAGGAAACGGTAACGGAACGGGTCTGACTGAGCCCACACCACAATTAAGCACGTTACTGAACCCAAACGTCGTGTCCAAACGACGACCTATCCGAGCAGCTTCCAGTTAACAGTGCAACTGTATAATTACCTCGAAGCGAATCCGAAAATTTTCGAATCTCAATAGTTTCTTTATTCCCAAACAATGTCTTACTGGAAGCGACGTCCAAACAATGAAGCGTCGATGACTTTGACTGTTGAATTTCGACCATCTTACTGAGTCATGGATCCATTTTTATATATAAGATAGTCATTTATTTCAATGTGAGCCATTTCTCTTCTAGGCAATATGCATCTGGATGTCTTGCAATGAGTTGGTCAGGGTATGGTGAACATGGGAGGAAGGCGGAGTTTGAGGAAGGGGGTGGAAGGAAGCCTGGGTATGGAGGTGAGGTGAGGTGAGGAGGTATGGGAAGGCTGGATATGCTGGAGGTGAGGAAGATGAGCGGCTGGGAATAGGAATGAGGATGATGATCGTCCCAAGTATGGGAAACTGAATGATTATGATGACGATGATGAGCGTCCTAAGTGATGAACTTATTCAGTCAATATGATCGACCTAAACTAAGTTCTTGAACTTCTAACTTAAGTTTCTTTACTTGACAAATTTTCGCAAAGTCAAAACTAGCAAAAATAACAAGTAAATGCACACAAGTACACAGCGATTTACGTAGAACCGAAGTACCCGAAGAAAACTACGGATTCTCAGTCGTAAAGGCTGAGAAACAAAATCCACTAAGCAACCAAGGAAAAACACAAGAGTTCTAACCGGTTCTTGACAATCCAAGACCAATAATCAAGTCTAACATGAAACAAACTCACACTAATCGAATCAACGAATTAAATGGAACACTAGCACCTGACAAGAAGCCGGAAATCGAAGCTCCGATAGACTCCACAGCAACCGGCACGCCACAGCTAACACAGGTTACTCCAAGCGCCAACAACCGGCCGGAATGCCAACCCTTGGCTCGAATTCAGACCGCACGCAAACCCTCGCTCTCGTTCCCTTCGTATTCGACCTTTCTCTGTAAAGAAAACTTCTCTGAATTTCACGAAATCGAACTCGTATCGTCTGAACCTTTTGAAACCCTAATCCCCAATATAAAGAACACGCTCCTGCTGAAGAGAAGATGACCTCATAATGCGACGACGTTTTTTCACCTCATTTAAAAATCAACGCGCCTACTGCTTTTGGACAGCACCTCTCTTATATTGGGCCTTGGCCCATTCCTGCAAAAACTTTCCCGCCTAACCTTATTGCACAAACAGAGCAGCAACATTCATGAGTCCTGGCACGTTCAAATGCCATCAGCTCCATTTCTTCAATCAACTTCATCTGCATCTCATCAGATCATTCCATCCCAAGTCCCAGCAGCCATTTTCCAGTAATCAACAAACCCAAAGGGACACCTTGAACTATGCCTAGCTTACACAAATCCTAACAAATGCCCTCCTAAGCTAGACATCGTTCAAGAACAAACTTAAAACGGAAAATTACACTCTTTTAGGACAGACTTGAGTTGCTTAGTTTCTTTCTTCTCAAACCTTATATTCGGCGTCATAGAATCATCCATGCTTAAAGCATGACCACATCTCAGTGTCTTTCACTGATACACCCAAAGTTAGAACATTTCTAACACAGAAGTTCCGTTTCATACCTTAAATTTTCCATTTATCAAACGGAGCCTAAATTATTTTCGCTGAGCTTATCGGAGAGAATCAATATTATATCATGAAATCATAACTTCTCCTTTGGGTTCAGGATTGTTCTAATATCAAGCGTAATACTGATATGCAATATTCCAAATTTCACCACTTTGTATTCCCATTGTAATTTCCTCCAACCATTTTCTTGGAATTCAATACATGTCCATTCGGCGCGATGAAGATTTATTTCAGAATTAACAGGAAGGAAGATTTTGCCACCCTGAAAATGAGGCTAAAAGATGAAGTTTTCATTCACTCAAGATGGTCATGAGGGCGAAGAGACATGAACATAGCAGCACACTGTCTAAGCCTTCTATCAGAAGCCCCATTCTCATTACCAGCGTGAATCACCGGACCTTGAGTCCTCATCAAGCATTTCCTCCAAGCCAATTGTATGTTCACCGCAGCCCAAGTTCTCCAGTTGGACGAGTAGTATCTAGCGGTCCGCTTCAGCCTGTCGTTGGCAAACTTGTATCTGAAATGATCAGTTATGTATTTTAAATTGATGGCTTCTAGGCTGAATGCTTCGAGCGGTTCAATGCAGAGGAATGTAGCTGATGAGGCTGGAAGTCTTTCTATGAATGGACGTCTAAGGCACCAGGAGAGGAGTTCGTCACCTAGGAAGCCGCCTGGTTCAAGAATGCTGGTTGCTATTATTCCTCTGCTGAGGTTTTGACTGCTCTTGACCTTCCCTCGCATTATGAAAGTCATCCGCTGCACTGGATCGCCTTCTCTGATTATCTGATTTGAGGAAACCAAGGAGTCCGTGTTAATATAACATATAAGAAAATATTGGACACAATCATACCAACACTAATGCATTAGAAGTTCTACCTTTTCGTCTTTGGAGAAGTACAAGGGCTTTACTCGGTCGCAAATGTTGTCAATGATCAGATCATCCAAGTCATGGAAAAGGGGAACCTTTGCGCACAAGGAAATTCAAAATCAATTCAAAAGTGGCACTTAGGAATTTATGCGAGTAATGTAAGAATGTGTGTAGCATATACCTTTTTGATCAAGTGACGGCAAATAAACCGCTTAATGTCGCGCCTGAGTCCCTCCGGTAAGTCTTGAATCATCTCCATCTCATCATCCCCGCCCATGACAGCCCATCTCTGCCTCTCAAATTGCCGAACCCTTTTCCTCAATTTAGAAGGCAATTGCCTCCTCCTCATCCACCACTCCATGTCTCGGCTTTTCAGTTGCATTTTTCGTTTCTTCGCCATCACAGCATGTAGAAACACCTGCACACGGATGAGCAAAATTTTCAGCACTCAATACGTAACATTCGAAAACCCATTACTACACGAAAGTCCGGACAGTTTAAAAATATTGTAACCTGAATGTTTCCGATCAATAGTGTGAACAACATCAGCCCGGCAAGCACGATGATGATGCTGAACATCACTTCCATCCGGTGACTTGTGGGCTCAAGATCATTCCCAAATGTGCTGCAAAAGAAAAGAAAATACTAAGATCGGTTGGTCAAACAAGTCAAGGCAACATAATTCACAGTTTCGGACACAATATGTACCTGAGGGTCATCAGGCCCCAAAAAATGGGATAAAGGATTTTAACAGCGACGGAATTGCTGGAAATAACAGGAAGTGCCCATTTATAGATTCCATAGTTAAACGGTCCGTTGACGTCTAGGCATAGCGGCTTTCGAGTCATGGTAAAGTTCCCTCCACAAGCGTTATAAGTTGTCCCCTGTGGCTTTAAGAACTGGTAACACACTTCTTCAGTGCAAGATAATGTAAGGTTACATACTGCCTTTCTTTCGCATTGTTGTCTTAAGCATGACGCCACTCGCTGGATCGCTAGTACGTACCAGCATCCTCCGGCCACCTAGCAGGTAAAAAAATCAAATCAAGACGTTAGTTTATCTGCACCATCAAAATATTTTGATACTGGAACTTCTAAGTTTGCGGGTGTTACGTGAGAGGCCATTAGGTACGCGATGAGATTAAGAGCGAATCCCCACCAAATGGTGCCGAAGATATAACCGGTGACCTTCTGCATTCTCCTCATTAAGCAGATGCTATGGTAGATTTTGGGAAGGAACTGGAAGAGGAAGATGAGTAGCAGCATTGTCATGACAAGCTTAATCTGTTCTTGTTTAATTAATCTCGGTACGATTAGCCAAAACACAACCTGAAAATAATATCATCAGTTGGTAAAATAAATACGTGAGAATTTATTGATAGCAATCAAGAAGAAGATAAACATCGACAAACTCAATTCCAGCACAATGTGTTGGGATGATGTGGGGTAGATGATAATATTATTATATGATAGGACTCGTGTCCTAAATGTAGGACTGTTTTATCACCTCACATGCACAGTCACCCTTCATTATTGATACAAGACAAATTCAGTAAAATGTTGTGGAACCATTTTGTTTGGCACACTAGGTCCCACCTAAGTCTCAATTTCAATTAATTCTAAACCAGTTCACATATCTCGACCGTACTAATAGTTACACATTCATGAGCATTAGTAAAGACAAGGGTATTATTGTCAGTGACGTGGAAGTAGGTGATTGGTTAATGAGAGGGTGATATGTACCTGTGGAACAGGGAGGATGACGAAAAGGTCGAACCAGAAGCCTTTAACGGATCTAAGGTAATGAGAAGCGATGGCGCGCGCGTCCCACACCAGCTTCCCACATCCGACAACAAGCGACTCGCGAGAGACGTAAGCGAGGCGGAACTGCAGCCAGAGATGCCATAAATGGAAAAAATCGACTCCAGTTCTAAGAATGGTAAGTATGGCTGCAAGTGCGCCGTCCATGTATAAACACGGTGCGTCATTACGGCCGACTGAAAGAGTATAGAAGAAAAGTGGGTCAATAGCAATAGCTAATCCTCTAGCGAGAAGAAAAGTGCGGTTCCATAGTTGAACTCGTTTACTCCTAGGGTCAAGTACAGGCCCGGTGGTCCATACGGGCCTAGTACGAGAATTGGAAGTGATAGCTTTGAACTTGGTAATGCCTGGTAAGTGTTGTTTGGAGATGGAGCGAGTGTGGATGGGGACAAGGGAGGAGCCAGCGCAGGCTTCCCATTCAGGGGTGTTGGCTTGGTCGCAACTGGTGGAATGGAAGGCTGGAGCTGTGACTTGTGTGCAAGCGTAGCATTCTATGGAGCTGTAGACAGGGCTGTCATCTTGACCCCATAGATTTTTGTACATGCTATTGGTGCTTCTGTTGTTGATGTTTTGCTCAGGGATGTTGTTGTTGGTGGTGCTTCCGTCGTCGTGCTTGTCGTCTGTGATGGAGTTGTTCTTCTTGTCAACGAATAGGCCATTCCACCACCTGAACATAAACCGTTGTGTTAGAAGTTAGAGAGAAAAATGAAGGAAATAAAACCCTAGTTTGCTATTAAACAAGAAGTAAACCCTAGCTAGTGTCTAGGGGAGACCACCTGGAGAGTGACAAGGGAGAGCTTGAAATGGAGGAGGGCATGGTTGGAGCTGAGGGAGGGTAACCATGAGAGGAAGAGGAGAGCCTGAGGAATATGAAAGAAGTGATAGATGAGCAAAACTACAAAAAGCTAGCTAGTAGCCAGGTTATAATTGATAGTGTTGTGTAGAGAAAGAGCTATATATATATATACATACAATTTTTTTATGTAGAAAAATTCATAAAATAAATGAATGGTAGGCAGCAAAGGTAGTCTTGATGATAAGCACTCAGTCACACATGATACAAATTTCACTTCTTTACAAATAAAAGTAAATAAAATTACCTAACGTGCGTTCTGTTATACACGTACGGTAAATTAGGGTTCTGAATGGGGAGTTGCTAATTGCAGTGATTGTTAGATTTATAGGATTATTAAAACGAAATTAATCATATTTTTAATCGTTTTGAATGTGCCGATTCCAAACGATCGACTGTCTTGAATCTCATTCCGTAAATCACATGTTTTCGTAATATTAATATTAACAACATTAACTTACTTCCTCCAAAAAAGAAACAACATTAACTTACGTTCTATACTTCTGTTGATTGTCATTGATTGAAAACATGTATATTGAGTTCCACTCATATATGAAAAAGGTGCACCAAAAATATAAAAGATCAGATTAGGTAATCATATGATAAAAAGGAATTGGATGGCGATTTATTAGGTTTAGTTAGGGGTGACAAAACGGATTGACTAGTTGGATTATTAATGAATTTTAAATGGATTAAATGGTCCAATCCATTTAATACATGTAATTGGATTAAATGGTCCAAACAGATTTAGTTGAATGCATTTCATCAATTAAATTTCATTAATACTGAATTTTTTTTAATCCAACAGCTTTGTCACCTTTAATGGAAGCAGACAAAGACGGCAAATGGACATGATTCGCTACAACAAAAAAAAAAAGAATTAGAAGCAACGCAACTCAGGGGGGCTACGAACCTCACCTTTCTTATCTTCAAGTTGAAGCACCTAACGTGGATGCTTTCACTTCGTTTAGTTATGTGGTTTGTCTTAATTAGAGACACTCGCAGTCATCACAGACCCTCTACAAGGATGTTGTTGAAGAAGCATCAAACTGCAATGATAAAGATTATGCCCCAAGAGAAGGAGCTCAATGAGCGTGCTCATCTTTACTCAACTATTATACAAACCAACCATCAGCAACAAGCTTCACAAAGGGGTCATAATTCACCATTACTAACTTATTTGTAGAATGTAACATCAGTTCTTTATTTAAATACGGAGTAGCAGATTCCAAACATCATTTTGTGGTAGGATAAAAAACGCAAGTTAACAATCCAAAACACCAATACCGCATGCTGTTTATTCATATGATTCTTGGATAATCAAAAAAAAGCACATACTGCTGCTATCCACTGCAGGGCACTACCCTTCAAGCTTATGATTCGAGATCTTTTCATATTGCATTATATCAGTCCCGACCGATAAATCAAAGACCACAGCTGCCACTGTGGGCGGCTAGCGACAGCGAGAAGCTTTTCCCAATGTAACCCAAACAGTAGAAGAAATGTGTGTTGTGTGCCGGCCATTCACCTGATATTTGTATTAAATTCCATGAGTGCTAATAAAAGCATTGGTAACATTCTCTAGCACTGCAAGCTGGACATACCATATCACTCATCAGTATATATAAATGATACACCCCATAAACATAAAATTTGAAGAAACAATAAACATCAGAGTTGAGATGGCAAAGAATTCTGAATTCAATCAACAACAGAAATTAACAAGGAGCATTAAATGAAGATAACGAACTAGAGTTGCTTACTTGTTTTCATCCCACTTATGAGCAAAAGGGCACACGAATCAAAACTTTCTACGGAAGTTCATGCTGGAGGTAGGCACTCAAAAGCTCTTAAAAGAGAATCCGCTTCTAAGTAACAAAAGTATATAACAAAAACTTCAGAAGCTGTTATCGATCAACACTATCATACGAAAATTGAAAACACGAATTACCAGTTGCAACATAGGATGTTGAATCTCTCAAAATGGATGCCAATCATTCAAACCAGACACCCCTTGACGT
>JAWWMW010000210.1:0-16454 GCA_035048345.1 Echeveria elegans | reverse complement strand
AGCTTTTCCTTTTATTTCAATGCATTGTTCTTCATTTTCCGGCCACTTTCCGGCTGTAGTTGCATCGGTGTGCAACATTGGTGCTTTCATTGAGCTCATGGATTCTTCCACCGTCGATGAATCGGACCTGGAGGATCGACTCAAATCCTTGGAAGAAGCAAGTCTCCTTAAGTCTGCTAAACTGGATCATCTGGCACAGACCCAAAAATCTGCATTCGAAAGCATGATGAACCAGATGAAGGAGATGAATGACTCCCTTCAACGCCGACTGAACTTACAGCAACTCACCAACCATTCCACTTTCCTGTCAACTGCAAACATTCCTCCGCGTACGCTTCCGACTAGCCCCGTCCCGACCCATTATGCTACCCATATGCCATCGTCGTTCGCCGTTTCCGACACACCATACATACACAACCTTACCACTCAAACACACCCATCTCCATACCCATCTTTCTCCGATCATTCATACCCAAACGACGTTACGCTTCCATTTAGACTTTCATCGTTCACCGATTCAACCGACCACCAGCCTGCGGAGCAAGTTCCGTTTTCGTATTCCGATCTCGACACTACACCTCGCCAATACCTGGCCTCGCAGATCCAGGATGACCACCAGCCACCGGAGCAGGTCAAGTTTTCGTTTCCTGCACAAACAACCGAAGTTTGTGTTTCTCTTCTTCCCGAACCACTCGTAGCCGCAGTCAATCAACCGGATATTGACACGGCCGTTTCCAAGCAAATCCTCGCGCGTATCAGCACTGATACTGCTCTCACCACGGTCAGTATCGCCAGCCACCCGCATTTGGTTGGCAACATCGAACGTACGCTGCCGGAACATGCGTTATCGGACCCTAAGTTGGGTCAATCAAGTTCGCCACATTTTTCGTCGAAGCGATGGAACTCGTCAATTTCTAAGGTAACATTCGTACCAAATCAGTTTCGTATTTCCTCCGATTTATCATCTCGCAAAGATAGCCTGGCCAATTATGCAGAATTGGTGAAATCCGTCGTCAAACCGACTGTGCATTATTCAGCCTTGTTACGCACTCAAGGTGTTCGTAAAAATGCTCATGTGAAGCCGACATCCTATTTTCTTCCTGATAAACTACCTAATGAGTATTGGAATGATGTTAAGCTTATTAAGGAGTTGGTGTTCGATAAGAAATTGGTGTTTATGAATGTTAATATTGCCATGATTCGGATTCAGATATCTCCTACTAAGACTAACATGGAATATTTCCGAGCGGAGAAACTGGATTATGCCGACACAGCAGCGTCATATGACAATTGCTCCTGCACGTTGAAGATCGCCACTCCCAGCTTTGATGATCCGAAGCAATTAATTTCGGCCACAATGTCTGAAGTTACTTGCTGCTTGCGGTTTCAGGGGAAGCTGAACTTTGAATTGAGGAAGTTTGCTGTTAACCTCACCCCCTTCCCTCGACTCAAATTCTTCATGGTTGGTTTTGCACCTCTCACGTGGCATGGATTTCCTCAATACCGCTTTCTCACTGTCCCTGAGCTCACTCAACAAAAATGGTGGGCGAAGAACAAAAATGAAGTAGAGGGGAATGCCAAGCTAGCTGTTGATAGTGTGATAGTTAACGGGGTGAAATTAACTGCTGGAGGTGATTCCGTGGTGGAAGCTGTTCACCTTCATGTTTTGGGCCCTGGAGTGGCTGTAGTTAAAGACTCCAAGGGAGGTGAAATTCCTGAAGTTGAGGCTGAAGAGTCATGCAAGGATAAGTCGTTCGTGGATATAAGCAAGGAAGACCTTGTTCTGAGTGACCAGAATGAAGAGAAGGGTAAACCGGAATTTACAAAGAAGCTGATTGGGAATTCGACTTCATGGGGAGGCTTAGATAAGTTCCATGGTACATTTCCGTATTGCAACCTCGAGGACGAGGTTATTTCTTATGGACGGGGGTATGTTGCGGCACTTACGAGCGTAAAGAAACAAACCGAAGGAATCAAGCGATACTCAACATAGGATTCCGAATACCCAGCTACAGATTATATCAAGAATGAGGGACTGAAGTAGAATTAAGGGATTAGCAAGTGTGGGCAGTAAGTTAAGTTCTTCTATATAACAAGAGTAGTATTGTAATAAGAGCAGAGAAGAAAAATACTTGTATTACCTTTCCTTTATTTTCAATACATCGTTCTTACATTTCGGCCACTTACGGCTGTAGTTACGGCAGTGCGTAACAGGCTGTTCAAGGAAAATCGAAAATTCGTACCAGCCAGCATTTAACTTTGTTTCATGGTGATGACTGATGAGTTTAGTTGATCCACCTGGTAACTTCACTCAGCTGATACAATCTTGGTAGATAGAATAGAAACCTGATATACTGAAGGATCCTTGAAAAATTTAGAATATAAAAAAGTTAGGCTTTTCTGGTCCTACAAAATCATGTCTTTGTCGCTCTCTATAATTTTCTCTAAAATAAAGTTGCGCTTTCTGATTTATTAATTGGTGGTCCTTAAGGAGGGATGATAAGATGAGAAACCAACTCAGCTCAACAAAATCCAACACGAAAATTCATGCCTTGTAATCCGCAACAATTTGAAAGCGAATTGAAACTAAAGTTGCATGATATGGTATTGTTTCCGCTATGTATGACTTTATCATATATACATCAATTAGAGGTATCAAAATGTTTCGTTATCCAATGAATTCCAATAATTATCCGTTAAAAAATAACTAATTAATTTCTCATTAGCTTATTGAAATAAATGGTCCAATATCTGTTAAATTCATTATTCATTAAGATTATGTCCGTTAGTACCAATAGTATTATTAGGCTAAAAGAGATTTTTTTTCATTCGACTATAAATCAATTGTACTTGCCCCGCTCCCGCCATATTTGACACATCTAAGTAAGAGTGTCAAAATATCGCATTACTCAATGAAATTCAAAGAACTGCCCGTTAAAAAGGAGCGCATTCGCCTCTCATTAATTTAATGGAACAAATAATCTCAATACCCGTTAATCTCATTACACATTAAGATTCTGCTCGTTAATCCAATAGTATTAATGGACTAAATAAAAAAATTATATTAATTTAATATCCAATTATATCCGTCCGTTAACATGATGCTCGTGACCGATTTAACACCTCTAACATTAACGATGACGAACAATTTTAAACACGATATGCAGTTTCAAAACAAATGCGCTGTCATGTGTAAATTTATATTTATTAGTATTACTTTCAATTAAATACGTGGTTTAAGTAGAAAATGATGTCGTTTCTCGTTTCTTCTAGTCAAAATGATTCAAAACAAAACTCGGTTCATTTCTCACTCCATCGGCGTTTGCACTCCATCGCCGATCAGGTACTTCCGAAGATTCACCTTCCTTCTATTTTCCGATTTTACTGGTTTATGTGGATGAAGACTTTGTGTTGACTTGCGTTTGAATTTGATCGGAGTGTATCGGACTTCGATGATGGATTTTGTTTCCGGATACATAAAGCAAATCGGATTTGTAGATACGGAAATTCGTATGTCATTTTGTTCACTGGATCATGTTTGATTTTTTTTAATCTCTTCGGTTCATATGGTTGATTCTACGCATTGTGTTTCGATGTCCTGATCATCAGCTTGCATAATTTGTGTCTAAATATCTGGTATGGTGGCCTTTTCTAGGGTTCCATATTCATCTTCAACATGTGGCTTTCTTTACCTTAAGTTTTCGACGTTGTGTGTGTGTGTTTTTTTTAACTTTTGGGAGAGATGGTCGTCCGCTATACTTTTGATAGTTGTTTCCTTCATTTTCAGGTATTTTCATGCTTGTCTTCGCTTGTTCTTTTCCTTCTATTTTGCTGTTGGAGGGCATTTCTTTGATCCTGGTTTTCTGTTAATCCTGAGTCTGTGTGCTGCATCCAGGTGTTCGCTTAGGACTTCCCTTTAAAGTTTGTGTCTGATATTTGTCTCCTTTTTGAAATAGGTTTGTTCAGTTTGTTATTTCATCATGCTTAGACTGTTGTCTGCCATCTGTTTTACGATTGGATACCATTTTTCTTTTTCTGACCATTTTTATAACTTAATTTTGTTTATATTCAGCCTGCCATGGCTGAGGACACCACACGAGTTCCCCCAGCTTCTCTGAGGAACAAGACCACAAGCGTTCCGAGGACTGAGACCACACACCGGCGTTCAGCTTCTCCGAAGACTGAGACCACACGCCGGCGATCAGCTTCTCCAAGGACCGAGACCAGTCGAGTTCGACCAGCTTCTCCGAAGTCGGTGGCCACACAAGTGACATCAACTTCTCCAAGGAATAAGTTGAGGGGAGATGATAACACAAGATCTTTTGAGGTATCTCGTGGATCTTCAACTTCTAATGGGAAACTGATGCCAAACTATCTACGAGCTCCTACTGGATCCTGCCATGATTTGTGTAAACATGGGCCACGACAAGAACAGACGAATGAAAGTCGACCGTGGCACAAATCTATCAAGGGGAATGGTCCGGATGTTGTGCATATCAAGGAATATAAAGCTGTCACTGCTTCTAAGAAGACTGTTGCGGTCAAGCCAAAGCCTTCAGCGGATCCCAAAATTCATCCTCCTAGTGGAGAAACAGTGGTGCTGGAAATTTTAGCCACCCCTTGTGAGCATGTTGATGTGCCTAACGAACAAACTTCGTCAGATTCTAGGGCAATTATATCCGGTGAGTCGTTTGCTTCAGATGGAAATGAAACCATATCTTCTACTGCAGAGAAGGAGAAACAAGAAATTTCGGTGCATACTGACAATTCCATGGTGATGGGAAAAGAAATTTCATCAGATGCTAAGGATTTGATTTTTTCCAAAAAGTTAAGTACTACCTCAAAAATGAACCCATCATCGAGGTCACTGTCCCCTATTTCTAGCGGCTTAAGTGCTGATAGGAGCACAGCTGGAAAGAAGGATGTGGATGGAAGGATGAGTTTAGATGGAAGGAGGGCCTTTGAAGGGAGAAAAAGTCCTGATCAAACTGGAAGTAGGAGCTTAAGAATGAGGAAGAGTCTGGACGGCAAGAAAAGTACCGGTATGAGAACAGGAGTTTACGCCAGCAGCGTGGAGAATAATGGTGAAGGCAATACGAATGCAGATGATAAAATATTTCCCGCAACGAACGACTCGGAATATGACACTGGTTTGAACCTGGAAAGTAATAATAAGCATGACATTTTGGGGAACTCCAAGAATGATGCGGAGTCAGAGTTGTTGAAGAAACATATTGCTGCTCCAAAGCCTAAGATTGTGAAAATGAAGCCATTGCCTTCCTTATATCCATCTGCTTTGAAGCCACCATCTACAATTCATCCCCCAAGTGGTGTGCACCGTAACAAAAGTGGTGACAATCAGTTCCCTAAAGAAATCAGCACTACCAGAGTAGATGCAAAGAAAGTAGGTACATCTTCTACGAAATTTCCATCATCCAGATCTTCTGTAAATGGGGAGGAAAGCACAATTACCAAAAAGGTTGGATTCATAAGAGTAGTACCATCTGCGAGGAGAGAGAGCAAAGTTACCACGGCTAAAGAGAAAGACCCTAATGAACAAGATGCCCATGAAGACACTGCTGGTTCTGTCAGGATACTACCTGAGAAGGAATCTCCGGCAAGCACCAAAGTCAAAGCCAAAAGCAGCATTACTTTAATCCCTCCAGTTCTGTCAGTCTCCAAGTCTACAATCAGATCAAGATCTTCATATGTGCCACCCCATCTTAAGAAAACCCTAGTTGGGTCCAAGTCAAAAAATACTGAAAAAGATACACCAGGTCCTGGGAAAGGTAAGGCAGTTGACGGGAAACCTGGAAACCATGGACAAAGTAAACCCAATGTGAGAAAGAATACGCTACCTAGGGAGACCAACCAGGTTAACAGGCCAAGCTTAAGGACAAGAGACGTTACTGTTCGTGGTCGTGATGTCGTGAAGAACAGCAGCAGCAGCTCAGATCGTTATCTTTTTAAACATCCTAGTATTGGTCGAAAGAAAAAAGGCCAAGTACTGTTCAACAAAGTAATTGAGGAGACAGCAAAGAGGCTCGTAAGAACCAGAAAGAGCAAGGTTTTGGCTTTAGTAGGTGCTTTTGAGACTGTCATCTCCATCCAGAAGAAATCATCAGCAGCAGCCAGGCCTAAAGCCAAAAAGATAAGTTCCTTCAAAAAATCACCCCGTTAATTTTGCTGAAGTTCAATATATATTATATATCAAATAGGTACAAATTATACAAAATGATATCTCGCCGACCGGATTCAGGCAGGCGATTAATATCGAGCTTTCTGTTTATACAGAATTCCTGTTACAAGATGTTGTTTCTTGTTCATGCATGCCTCTCTACATATGATTCAGGTTAAGTGGGCATGGCCTATCAGCTTCTTGTGAAATAAACTCATCCTTTTCGAACTGGACGAATATTACAACATTCCTCACATGTCAAATGGATTGTCATACAGGTCACTCCGAATATGTTTTGTAAAAATTATTTTTATCTTGTCCAAAATAGAATGCAGGCAACATTTTCACAAATGAGATATTCTTGAGCATGTAGCCAAGGAGACAAAGCAGAGGAAGCGAGGAAATCAGACCAGACTCCAGTTTATGGTCTCCAACTTCAGGACTCCAGAAATTAGGCCGACAGGCAGTGCAAAAATCCACTAGCAATTCAACGTGATGTACACACTTATCAGGCCTGCAAGGTTATAATATCGTACAGAGACATCTGTTCATCTTTGGGTTGTTGGCCGTCTTCTTCTCTGGGTCACGGTAGAAATGAATATCATTATCAGAGACGTTGCATAGGACAGTCTGAAGTTATGAAGGATGTCCCACTATTAAGGTAGGTTACCTAACGTTCATTATTTATCCCATGAATGTGCTGTTACGCCTAACTTCTAATAGGATCAACTCTGGAAAGTTATTCTCACTGAACGACAAGTAGTCTTTAACAATCAAGGTTCTCCAACTATATAAGTACCTTTTTCTGTAAAAGGTTGCTGAATGACAACGTGCATAGTAGTAATTCCCTCTGGAATGTCGTATAAAGGGGATTTGCATTCTCCAACTGTCCTATTGTTCTCCAATACTCTTCCAGCGCTTATTAGCTTGAGATCTTTCACCGTCCTTGGTCCATTCTCCTTCTCTAGCCGCACAGAAACACATATATCTCTTGAGAATTTTCGCAGAAAAAACAGGACAATATAAGTGTCTTTTGTAAGAAGAACGGATGACGAGCAAACCAAGGAAACTACTCAAAAGATGGTCTGAAATGAATATAAGAAACTGAAAGTTTTATCCATTTTGACAGACCTTTTGGCCACTGTGCAATAATGCTTTCCTTCAAGGTCGAAACGCTTGTGGCCGCGGAGTAACTTGCGGGGCCAATATCAGAACCATCGGCCAACCTGAACTTGATCTCAAACTCATCTTGCACGGAAGACATCTTTTCTCACCAAACAATAAATAATTTCTTCCAAATTCAAACACCCTTTTCCTTCTATGTTCCCCTATTTGGCTCCTTGACGATAACTACCCAAGTCGATAATTCTTCAAGCAGAACTGAATCCCCAATCACTTATCATAATCCCAAACTTCCTACAAATAGGATTGAAACTCAAATATGAAGACTAAGTAGAGAGCTTGAAAATTCCAAATCAGGCATCAAACTAAACGTTGAACATATCCTATACTTATGTAGCCTTGAAAAGGTCAAGAAACAAAACCTAAAAGAGACGATCTTTCATCTAATTCAGAATCTCAAATTCAATAACTTACAACCACCAAAAACAAACAAAAAAGAATCACAATCGCAGGATCAAAACTGAGATATCTTACCTTGATCATCATCATTATCTCACTGTTCTCAGATGTGGTGATCAGAATTCATAAACTCCAAGCAGATGAGATCTAAGGATGACCCAAATGAAAATATTGAATCTTTTCGCCAATTTAGGAGAAAGTGGCCAAAGGGGGTGAGTGAAATTGGTAGGAGATGGAGTTTGGAGGTGGTGGTTTCAAGAAAAATAAAATAAGCCAACCTTTTTCTCTCTTTTTTATTAAATGTTTTTGTGTAAGAAAATCAATGGAGGAATCCATTTTAGTAATCTGTAGTTAGGCAACTTCTTGTTCCTAAAGCTGTACCATGACTACGAAGAAAAATGTACTTCATGGCAGATTTTAAATTTGTTTTTGTCTTTGCTTAAACCTTAAATTTCTTGTGGCATTGAGGGACTTGAATCTAGATGTTGGCCCCCTCTTTTGTGAAATGTTTCATTTCAGTCCATAGGAACTGTTAGTCCGTTACTGTGGAATGTGAATAACAATTTAAAGATCTCAAACTTAAAAAAGAACAAAAAAACAAAGGTGTCGGAGCGTCGAAAAAAGTCGCACTTGTTCAGTTCAGTTCTAACTACTACAAGTGATGAACAAGGTTGGGACTCCGAAGTAAAGAATATTCTACACATTTAGGAGTTCCTAAGATCCTTACAAAATACAATAACAGCATGTTGAACGCAACATCTGTGTCAAAGTTATCTATATGTTCTAAATCTCTAGAAAACTGCCACTGGCATGTATCAATGGCTAAAGAATAGGGAAATTGCTAACAGGAGAATATCAAAACCAAAAAAACATTTCCAGGCCGGGGAGGTCTGAGTCCTTTGTTTACCTACCGCATTTTCTGGTGATTTTACTTACAACCGCACCTTGTCTGACATACGGTACGCAGATGATATTTACTATCGAGAAAGGCTATGGTACATACCACAAGATTAATTCCTGGGCAAGTGCTAGTAATGTTGATGTCTCTCATCTGCAAGTGTTTACATCCTTCTTGCTGTTTAACATGTATGGTTTTTCTTCATGTAGAGACTCTATCGAGATTTTCGAGACATGAAATGTATAATGACGGGTGCCTTCCGGTACGTGGCCGGTCTTATCCCGACTTCTTTAACTGAACATTTATGAGTCCAAAATGTGACAGTTCCTGACAAAATAATTCGAATAGTTGACGTACTTCGTCCAAAAAGGTCTTAGATGTTCGAAGCCTATCTCCAGCCACGGCTTTGACTGGCCGTTATAGTGTATAACAGCTGCCTTTTTCACATCATCGATCCTGGTTTTAGTTTGGTACCCCAAACCAAGTAAATGCCATGATGAGTCAATAGGGTGGACATGTCCTTTAAATGCTATCAATGCCGGTGGAAGAGTTCCAAGTTTCCACATCGTCAGGTTTGATTTCAAGTTCTAGTAAATGGTCAAAAAATTCAATGTAAGCGGGATAGAATTCGCGAGACGGCTTATGAAGAAATTACAATAGGGCAGTTGACTATTACCTCCTTGACCCAGGTATGATAAGTATCTCTAATATCTGTCATCCTCCAAGCACGTAAATCAAAAATGTTCATCCCGTACGCCCAAGCGCATTCTTCAGGGTCCAAATTCTTTGCTATTAGAGGATGAGAAAAGTTGAAATAGTTTCTGAACCTTTTGGACATCACCCACTCATCGTCACCTTTGCAAGTTGCAACGGCACCATTAACTTTCCCCTCGAGATCAATATCCCATAGAGGGGATAGATCGCGTTGTACCACAACATCATCGTCCAAAAAAACTATCTTGTCAAGATTCGGGAAGAGCTGTTCATAACACAGATAAAGGCTATAAATAAAATGTTAACATTAATGTAAGGAAATGTTGAGCGAGATCTTAAGAGACTAATTTACCTCAGGCAAATATATCCTGATGTGGTTGAGCAGTGAAATGTACTTTGGACTCCGTGACTGCAATTTTGCAGCAAACATGCGAGGGGTATCATCACTGAGATTGGCTCCGGTTATGTGATTACCATGATAGTAGTTCCGAATCCCAAAATGGTTCTCTACAGCTTCAAGAACGGGAACGTTTTCTCTCGTCAACCAGTCAAACTGATGAAGTCCTTTAACTTCTAAAATGGTAGGACAGACAGGGTTCAGTGCGAACCATGAGTGCATCCCAGCATAAGTTTTCTTATCGGTGATTACATGAAATACAAGTTTTTCAGGGTTCAACGAAGAGCTTATTGCGGAATTTACTACGACCGAGGCAGCAAGAATGTTGTCCGTTGAAATGACAAAGTGGCAGTATGAGTTGTTAGTAAGTATAGGAAGCAACTCTGGAGAAGGTAACTGCTTTCTCGCATGTGCATTTGATGAGTATTCATCAGTTAAGCGCAGCGAAAGACAGTGAAGGCCTTTTGGAACAGCACTAGCTGCAAAGTGCTTGTTCATTAGCTCTGCGAATTTTGATTCTCTGAGGTCACGTTCAAATTTTTCCATCTGCAAAACATTTTAGTTAAATGTTATAAAAACAATGAATTAGGTAGGAATTTACACATAAAAAAGGCATTTGATACATACCATTCCTTTCAATATGATAACAAATGTCCTTGCATCATACTGATAGGTCTTCATATCTGAAACCAGCTGATTGAACGAATCAGGAATTCTCAAGCCATCAGGGATCTCTTCATTTTTCACTTCATCAATTATCTTACGAAATTCCCTAACTAATCTTTCCTGAAAGATTAATGGCACCGGAAAAATTAATCATAAGCATAAACTACTTAAGCAAAACTGATAACATTGAAACGCTGATTCCAAAAAAAGAATAAAGGGTACTTACTCCTGAATCTACTCCCCTACCGAGAAGTCTAGGCCCTAGTCTTCTCCCCAAACAATCTGCATGACCAAGAAGACTAATTAGCCATATAAATTCAGCAGCTATAACTTCAAACACAATTATAAAATAGGCAAATTATATAACAAAAAAAATCCTATCATACGAGTCAGTATACAATTAATCCAGGAGCTTGCAAATAGAATAAAATAAACAAATGGTTCTTGATATGACAATTCAGATTGATCTATTTCACCACCGACAGAAAATGCAATCAAAGAATCACAACATCAACTCAAAGCAAATCCAATGCACTTCGAGTCAAAGCACGGCACAAGAGAGAAAGTGAGCAGAAAAAAAGGTACCTAGCGAGGAGCAATTGTTAACACCTTCGAGCGTAACAATAGCTGTAAGAATGAAAACGAAAGGCAACAAGAAGGCTAATACAAGGATGGTATGGAGTAAGGTCCTATAAGAAATGTGACGAGCGGCGACTTTGATCTTCATCAATTCAACAAATCCATTGTTATTACTAATATGATGATGGTGATGATTGCTACCACTGCTGCTGCTCGATATTGTGATACTTCTCATACTAGGCGAGAAGTGAAGCTGCATAGCTCCCCTTCTCAACCACCAAACAATAACAACACACCACCAATTCCTTGATCTCCTCAAACCATGTCACCAACAAATTCAAATCCGCATTCTTTTCCACCATCAGATCCGCCAACAATCAGCGGTCAGCTCAGATTCTTCAAACTCAGATCTCTTGACTTCCTTTTCAACCTTGAAATCAATGATCAGACACAGCATTTGTTGGTTCAGAAAACAGCAGCAGCAACGACAAGATCGAAGCTTTATGGTGAAACTGGGGAAATGGATCAAATGGGGTTGATGGGTATGTCTCGTTTCATTGAAATCTGAAAAGGGTTGCCGGAGAAGCGAGCAAAGCGAAGAAGACCAATTCGAAGTGGGAAATGGACGGAGGAGAGAGAAAAAAATTGGGTTTTTTTATTGAAGGATTGGAAAATAAAATGAGAACTTTTTTTGAGGGATGGATGGATGGATCGGTTCTGGTCTGGTTGATGATGGCTGGCTGGCTGGCTGCGTTGCTTTCCTCAGCAATCGATTTCCATTCAACGTTTGTGGAAAAGCTGGTGATGACTCAGAAACCGCGTTGTTGGATAGAAGAATGAATTGATATTTGATTTGGGTAAATATAAGGAGAGAGAAATTTTAGGAAAGATTTGGCCTTTGAGTTCTTTTCTTCTCTTTTGTGAAATTGTTGTAATTCTAATTCTAATTTTGATTGAAATTGTTGTCGTAGTTCCTATCATCATGGCGAAGCACTCCTTTTGAGTGGACCTTGTGGATATGATTAGAAATGTCCCATTTTTTTGTTGCAATGATATGATGCAATTTGTACAATTTTATTGAGGTGAAATTATCATCTTAAAAGATTAATACTTAGGAAAGAAATCATCAAAATATGTGATTCATTGTACAAGGAAGAAATGTAAAGCTAAATTATATTTCACGTAAATAACTAGCCAGAAACAAATTAAAACAATTTTTGATAGGTGTATAAAGTAATTAAATATTTCATAGCATATCTAGCTAATGTCAAATATAAAAAGAGTAAAACCTCTCAAACAAAAAAGTATGATGAAGTCAGGATTCCTCAATATCATTTTTGACTAACTCTTCAACCATTAGGCCACCGCCCACCACTCATTTACAAACCAAAACATTAAACATTAAGTATCTATAAATACTTATTTTTTTCACTTTTGAATGGATTACTAGTGGATAATTTATCTTAATAAATGAAGTGATGAAATGTCAAAACAATCTCAAAGCATCTCATAAATTTTTAATAAACCTCAAATGAGTTGCACTATCAAACAATAAAGCATATCGAAGGAATGAGGATTGAAGCTTTTGTACTTTGTTCACTAGCTCATTTGTTGTACACTTTAGATGGTGGGGATTTGAGGTTGTTCATGTGGCCTTCATTGATTGTTATATACCTTTGGCTGGCTGCAATTTGAAAATTGAAGAATCCAACGTCACAAAATTCAAAGTATCTTAATAGCCAAGCATGGTTTCGGGTAGTAGTTTTATTGCTCTTCCATGCAAATTCAAAAAGAGGAACAGACTTCAGTGTTATTTTATATTTTAAAAAACTTAATCGAAAAAGTAGCCTTCCAATACTGTATAAATCATTATGACTATAATATCAGAACTGTAAATCTCAAAAGATCGTGATGAGGTTACAACGACAAGGAAATTTAGTTCTTGTAGAGTAACTAACTAGAACAACAGGAGGACAAAACAGTGGACCGACATTGAGGGAAACTCTGACCTATTCAATGCTGATACTACACTCCTGCACCTGCACCTGCACCTGCACGCAAGTACCAACGTGCATTTGTCAGAGAGCGAAAACTTCTTGCACCCACCGACACATTAAGTTGCATGAAATACTTGTTTTTAAAAATTCCATGTCAAAACTTCAATAGATCTCCTCTTCTCAACATGCATCGTTTAAAAAGTTTGACTTGGTAGATTAGATATGGTCACATTTATGCTCATGTACGAGCAAAGCTAAGCAAAGTCAGTAAATTAGTACCAACCGTTTTCATGGTATAGCTACTGGTTACACTGTCAGATGATCCGAGACTCGTGAGGTTCACATTTTACCTCGTGGCCGAAACAAAGAACCTTAATTTTTGCTGAAATATTTTGTGAATGAAACATTTTTTATTAGTTACATCAATGGACAATCGTCTCTTTCAACGGCAAGGTTCTGCATCTAAAGGTATAAGGGTAATGCGGACGAGATACAGATTTCATTTAATATAAACAGCTCAAACAGTGATAGCCTAGTTCTTGTTATTCGTCTATGGATGTAATAAAAGCATGATACGTTAGACATATCCACGGCAAAAGGATTTAGTTGTATGACCACAGGAGATTAGAAAACTAAATTTTGATGTCTTGTTTCGATCATAGGTTGTTGGATTGGATCAGATTAGATCTAACATGTGAATGAACATTCTGAAATTTATTATGAAAACAAGATTCACCCAGATGTGGAACTGCTCTGGACAATGGACATGTCCAAAGAATTTATGAATTCAGGTACTGAACTGTAATTCAGAACTTTAATTTTGTTAGATGAAATTTGATACATGAATGGCACAACAGAATATAATAGCTTCTAGAGTATTTCCAGTTCATATATTTTTTGGAAGTTTCGTTTTCGATCTGTCCAGCTTTTATAATAGATTTCCAGTTTATATGCACGCCAAAACCCTAGGCATCCTAGTTGAAATGAATTTTCAAGCTAACTGCACAATGAAAGAACAGTAAAAATAACAGACACAGCTGGTCACAAGAGAAGGAAATGTTTACAAGGGAGCAACAATATAACCCAGCGGGCACAACAAGTAAACTTGAGGTATAGGCTTACGGTTACAACTAACAAGTGTTCCTTATTTTGAAAAATAAGAGCATTAGTTGCAAATCAAACACTACACTACTCAAAAGTGACACTTAGTCGCATGAGCATGATGTCAGCAATGTAAATAAGGAGTTGCTGATAGATCTTTCATGATTTGATCTTGAAATTCCTGTTTGTAGGCTCAGTTTTATGACTCATTTTGAGATGCTCCGGAGCAGGAAAAGTGAACTCGTCGTCGTCATCATCTCTTGGGTGTTGATGAATAGTTTTAGGATCGGTTTCTAAAACTAAACTTGTTCCACGGTTTTCGCCGTCACTGGTTTGAGCTGAGCCTCCGCTCTCACTTTCCTCTTCTTCGTCATCCTGAGTTCCGCTTGCCAACCCGGCCTCCATTTCCTCTACTCTCTTTTTAAGTGATTCCAAAATCTTTTTTACATCACCTGCACTGTTACTGCCAGCATTGGGCTTCAAGTTTGGTTCACGGATGCTAACCACATTCCTATTTCTACCATCATCTGCGAAGCTCACAGTTTTCTTTACTTCAACTTTGGGCTTCCGCTTGTCCCGCAAGCTCCCCTTCCCAATCTCAGGGCTTTTCTTGTTCACAACACACGGAAAAACAAACGGGACTTCCTCCTCGCTGCTACTTACCACCTCAACATCTTCATCCTCCCCGTCGACATCTTCATAAATGCTTCTCAGTGTTTCAATACCAACTCTCAGACCGCTCCCCATCTCTCTCAAATCGGATTCCAAACCCCTAGGTTTTCCACGATCACTTTGAGTCTGAACAACACTGACTTTCTTAACAGCCCTGGTTAACACTCCATGTCTCTTAACAGCAATCACATCAACGTAATCCAAGAATCCAACCAAATCCCTTGTAAGTGACTTCTTCCCATTCACAATCATTGGATCTCGGTCCTGAATCAGGAAACATTTCAGTACTGCTACATTACACCAAGGAAGCATTTTCACAAACACCTTAAGTGCATAAATAACCTATCGAGCTGAAAACTATGTAATGAGGATGAGGTAAACTGAGCAATACCTGAATGGAGTCGACCTTGTAGAGCAGCTCAACAGTCCTCCGAGACACAACAACTGGATCAAAACGGCTCTGGTCATACACAGACGACTTGAGCGCATTGAATCTTGATTTGATAAAAGCCAAATCTTTCAAGTGCCGAAGCGATCTGGATCTGCTCACAAGGTAAGCCCTGAAGTGAAATTGAATAACACGCGCAGCAGCTTCTTTGACAGCACTAGAAGCACACAACAGACTCGCGTCCCGTCGCCGCAAAGACGATTCCAACGCGTCAATCCGATTCACTATCGATACCAAAACAGCCTGCTGTGATTGGTGCGGACTAATGACTGGATCTTTAGGAGGAATTTGATGTTGGGTATGTCGGCGATTGAGGTGTGGATTGCAGTGGCATGTGGGATTAGGGTTAGGGTTTGGAGAGGATGATTGGAGGAGGGAATTGAGGGATTGGAGGAGGTGGGGATCGATTGACAATGGAGGAGGGGTGGTTGTGGCGCAGTAGCAAGTGGTGGATGTTGAGATGGTATTGGGGATCGGCGGCGGTTGGTAGCAGTGGTGGCGGTGAGACGCCATACGAGAAGGGCGAGGTACGAAGAGACCGAGATAGAGAGAGAGAGAGTTTGTTCCGTAGACTCCGTCCAGTCCACGACTCCAGCCTTTCAGGTGACATGAGACGACGACGTTTCGGGAGCTGTGTTTTGTTTTGTGGAAAATGAATAGAAAAGTGATTTTCTTACGGTGAGTTTAGTGGAAATTTTTGTATTTACTCATTTGTTTATAACGTCATTTTCCGTGACAAATCAAACACACTTGATTTTCATCCTATTTTCTCTCCTCTAAACTTTTTGCGGATCAAATGGAGCGTTAATCTATATAATAAAAATTGACAACACTATATCAGTTTTTGATTGCAGTTTTACAAATGAAGATTTTCATGACTCTTGGCGAACTCACATACATAATACACACGATCAAAAACGAATCTGTAACCCAACCATCTTACAGTGAAACTGGACTTGGATGTTGAGCTGCATGCGAACACCACTTTACTGCGCATCAAAACGATATCACTTTGATTTATTTTGCTATTAAACTAGTTAAAATTCCTAAATCATTTGCACGATACAACATAGTTTTATGCGGCGATAAAAGACTTTTGGCTGCATCAGATCCATCCTATTATGTTGAAATTCTAGTTAAATTTGAGTTGAAAAGTACTCGGGAGAGCGTGATGACCTAGTGGTCACAATCTTAGACAACAATTCAAAGGAATTTGAGTTCGA
>JAWWMW010000208.1:0-17081 GCA_035048345.1 Echeveria elegans | reverse complement strand
TTTAGATAATTTTTATTATTATTTAAAGTTGATAGGTCTCGATATCAAAAAATATGACGAGTTTGGGGTGTTTAAAATCAAATGTTTGTACAAGAGGTGTTGAAGTCCAAATTTCGCAAATAGCGGGTATTTAAGTCTAGTTTACTCTTCAATGATTATAGGCTTTAGCTGAGGAGCTTGAAATTTAAATGTCGGGTTCTGCAGGGGCAAGGGACTGAGGGAGTATACACATACGATGCAGGAATGCTGATGACATTGAGAAACCAAATGAAATGCATACCCATGAGTGACTGGTCAAGTGTCCATCTTGCAAGAACACACAGCAGATGCTGCTATCAGGGACGGTAAAAGATTTACAAAGCTATATATTCCATGAGAGACAACTCCGCCAGATAGTTCTGTTGAAGAAATGCACTGGAAGAATTGAATTGTCCCATATCGCCAAAATGAAATAAAAATGCTTAATATATAACGGCTTCCACTACAGTTGCATGTTACACACCACCACATGAGCCCTTTGTAGGTTTAAGTCGCATTGAGCTCATAAGATCGCCATGAGCTCCAGTGAGAAAAAAGTGAGGAAAAGAAAATCTAAAGAAAAATAATTTTCTCTTGAGAAAGTTGTAAGGAAAATTCGATCTTATTTTGCCTATTTTTTTATTTTTTCCCTTGCAACCAAACACGCATTTTATTTTCACTCAAAATTTTTCTTTCCTCATTTTTTTCCCGACAAGCAAACGAAGCCTTACTTCAATTTATTTGATGCTTCAACTAATTTTATCCTTATAAATTAAAATAGTTATTTTAGATGATTCTATGCCAAGTCAGCTATAAGCGCGGTTGAGAGTAGATTGGAAGTGAAATATTAGAATTGGAGAATGCTAGTACCAAACTGGTCAAAACGACAGCGTACGTATACAATATGGCGGCAGGTGTGAAGGCTAGAAACAGGGGAACGGAGTATCTATTCTGTCTCGTTTAGGGCTTTATGCTTTCATCACCGTGAGCGATCATTGAGTTAGGATTTGCATCGTACGCGCTGCGATGAGGCTCGGCTCTAAAAATGTCCTGTTTGTTTACGATTCCGTTTTCTAGGGGTTTTTTTCCTCTTCATCTTATCCATGGGAATGTGAATGGACATTGACTCGTGATTTGGAGACTGGACATCGGTAAGCAGTGAGCTTCACTCACGTTTTGTATATGGACTTGACCTGCTTGTTTGGCTTGATTTCGTTGTGTTTGGTACTGTTTTTTTTTTTTTGGTTCTAAGGCTATGCTTTGCTGGCTTTGGGGAAATCTATTAGGCAAGTTAGGTTATGGATTTGAGGGTTGTTGTGGATTAATTGAGGGATATGACGCCTGGTTTTACTGTTGCTGATTTTATCAAGTTGGCTGTTGAAGAAGTGGCGCGAGTGGTATTTGCTCACTGTTTGAGGTGTTTAACTTGAGTTGCTTGGATACCGCGCAGTTGGCTGGTCCATGGAATTGAGGTGAAATGTGTTTTCTCTGACCTTCGTTGGGTTTACAGTGAAGATTTACCACTGATTGCAAGGGCCTTGTTCACCTTGATTGTGATGGGTTTAATTATATAGGTTGCAAGGGGCTTGATTGAAGTTCAGCTCGCAAAAGGGCTTCCTGAACAATGTGTTCAAAGAGGTACCAGCCTATACACGAGGCCTATATTTATTGATGTGTATACTGTATAAAGAAGGAAAATATTTTGTTGGGAACTGGAGCACTTTCCGTATGATTACTTATGTACTAGCCATTTTAAGTATCATATTAGTGATCACATAAGGTTTGATTTCTGATTGGGCTGATGGAGCATCGGTGGGAGGAGTAGAATTAGTATAGGAAAATTAATTTTTTTAGTGATTTTTGCATTCGCTCAATTGGAGAGATTCTTTTTAAGTTGAAGAAAATAACACTTCAGTTTGCTAATTGTTGTTGATAATATGCGTTTGTTAGATGATCTGGTTATTGATTGTTGAATAGATCTCTGCTTTGTGTAGTAAATCCACCGTCCACGGATAAAAATAGCTGGCTCTTCAAGCGATGTGGCGACCGCTTCAGCGTTACCTGTGACTGAAAGCTAACTTCCTAGACCTATATTCTTTTTGATGGCAAATGTTACGAGCTTACTGATATATTTTGCAATATTATAAGACAAATATGTATATCACAGAAGTGACTGAAACTAGCTATTTGCTGTTCTAAAACACTAGCAATATATTATCAACTTATAATGATATGGTAGACCTTGAAACTGAATTGTTGGCTCATGAATGACCTCATTCTAGGTATTATCATCTAGAGCCTTATAAATGACCTTGTTTTGTCCTCCTTTATTTGATAATTCAACAGTAAAAGGTCAGGATTGATTATCTGCTATACAATCTCATAAAATAAATTCTGAAAATTCTGATTCTGCAGTGAGTTAACAATAATAATTATTGTCCGGCTTCTGCACAGTGCGGTCAAACTTGGTTCATATGATCCTGATCGAGTTTGCTTCACAGGCTGTACTTGATGTTTAGCTTACAAACATCAGTCAGTTCCACCGTTAACTCGGGTTGCCTTGTTATTCCAATTCAGTTTGGGTGCAGTGTTAGGTAATGAATTTTGCTCGGTTTATATCTTATTCCTTCAACTTTTATTAAGCTTATATGTTTGTAACTGTAGTACTGTACGCTTCATCTAACCACCTTGATCTCCATCCTTTTTGTTGGCAACTATATATTATGCTCTTTTCTGCCCACTTCTCACTTGTGACTTGTGAGTAATTTTTCAGACATATTTTGAAAACTCTATATTTTTCCCAATGACACCTTTTTGTCCCTACAGCTATAGATCCTCTCCTATGTTATTCTCAGTATATGGTGGGATCGTACAACTTACAATAATGTTCTCAAATTGTTTTCTTACATTTAGTGCTTTGGTTTAAGGCAATACTTTGGGGACATACCACTTACTTGGAAGTTGGTAAATGGAGTATTTGGAAGATTCACCATTCGTTTTGGACTCATCTGTATTATTTTCTCAGTCAACGTATGCCCATCTAGTGAATAAAGGTTGCAGGTGTTTGAATCCGGTAACGGTCGCGAAGTTTGGCTATTGTTGTTCAGAAACCTCTTCGTACATCTGTATTCTGTATGTCAACTAATCTGGGATGGGCTTTTCAAAACCAATTAATGAACACTTGGTAAGTTTGTTCGTTGTGTTGTGGCCCATATCTCATTCAAATAGCTGCACTATCACTTGGTAATTTATTCGTTGTGTATTTTATATTAGTGTTACAAAAAAAATCTATATGTCAGATTTTAATGACTTAGCTCCTCGCAGGCTAATATGTTCGCTGATCAAGTTGAATGAGTGAGGAAATGTAGGTATGTTTCCCGCAATAACTTGGAATTTTGTTTACTTATTTGTTATGATCTATTATTGGAGAACTGTAGTTTGTTTCACACTTTATAATGATTTTTGAAACAAATTGGAGCTATCCTTAGTCTGGATATAAATAGTTCTGCCTTTTTGTATATTTAAGAGGATTCATTTAATATATCTTTTAAAAACCTCTTTTCACTATAATTTTTAGCTACTCTACAAAAGGCTCCGATTGAGAAAAGCAAATAGAATGGTGCACCCCACAAAGACAACGATCTTTTCATGTTATGATCTGGATATCTTAAGCTAGTTATTGTTTCTTCTGGACTTCCTTTCATAAAATAAGAAACAGAAAATCTATATAAGTGGGACGAAGGTGTTTCTCATGATTACACATTATCTCATATATAATCAGGTTTATTTTATTAATATAATCGCTAAGTCAACTATCAGCTTGTCTTTACCTAATAGATCCTTCATCTTGGCATCTTGTGGATTTAGATATTTGATGTGATATAAAGTATCATATTCCTATTTATGGAATTTTAGAAGCTGTTGCTTGAACATGAATCGTAACCACTCTCAAATAATCATGCTCAGTGGAAGAATTATGTATATAAAGTGTTCTGACTTATGATGACACTGGTTTCGATATAAGATAAATAACACCATGAATCTGATTCCGGGATGTGTTGGTTTTATCTCTGGCTTAACAATATTTGATAATTTTATATTCTGCGAGTAAGTTCAACTGCGTCCTTAAATGTGCTGATAAGTGATTATTTAAGCATTGCTTGACGCTTTCTACCTAATTTTGTTGCACTATGTCATCTTCTAGAGATTTTCCTTGAAGTTGGATGAAAGCAACAGCTATCACAGAATGCCTTAAGTAGTACTTTGCAAAGAAATGTCAAGGTTTCACCCATAAAATTACTTCTGAGTCTCTGACTTATCACGATTTCAACACTTCATTTTGTTTTCTTGTCTTCCTTCATTATGTGTCTCCACATATGTAGTTTGTAACAATTCTGACATCACAGCTTTCTAATTCACGTGGCACAAGACATTCATCCTGTGCTCCTAACGTTGAATCATTTAGTTGTTGGTCTTTTATATTTACTCTATGTTATTTTATTCGCTAAATTACCTATGAACTCCACTTGCACAAGTGATGTTTATGATTAAGATTATGCATTTAATTTTATAACTGTAATTGCATACACTTTACAGTTTTCTTTGACTTTAGAGTTCACAAAAAAACTTAATTGAGAATATTTTATCAGAAATCTTGGCATGTCCTTTATGTGGTGCACTGGTGCCTCAGTTTATTACTGGTTAATGGAAAGTTAAACCATAAGGGATAAAATGTCAACTCAATCGGCATGAGTATAGTAAGTGATAACTTTTAAATAATCCACAAAAACTTTTGGTGAGAAACTAAATACGCCTTTGGCTTACTTCATGTCTGAGTTACGGGTACGAGTCATTAGTTAATATACCTTCGTGTGTGAAGAATCCTCTCAGCAAATAATAGCTGTACGGAACAGAAGAGGGGGCAAGGGAAAGTGCAAAGCTGTTTGACTTGAGGCGAGGCATTTTCAAGGTATGTGTATAGCTATGGTGAGATATACGAGGGGCATGCACGCACCACTAAATGGCATAACTGAAACTATTAAATGGATATTTAGTTTCAAAATCTACTGTAGTGCATCGGCATTGGCCTCTAGTAGCAATTAAATTATCCTCATTTTTTTCTTTTCTTCTTTTATAAAGTTGATTGCACTAAAATACAGTTAACATATATTATAATCCATAAAAGATAATTATTAAAGCATTAAGGCTTTATTGAGGTATGTTTTTGTGAATAAAAAATAAGCAGGTTTTTTTGATATTGCGACTGCCATTGCCATACCCATATGTCATTTTGATTCAAAGTTTCATCTCAGGATGCGAAGTTTCGTGCCTAGCCAATGGCCGTTTACAATTGTTTCCTCCCAAGCAATTGGTGGTCGTCAACCCTTCCCACACTTCTGTGTTTGTATATCTTTTTCCACTTTTATCTTTGTTTTTCTATCAGTGTAGAAGAAACATATATATCAAAATAGTTGTGTTACTTTGGATCAACGTTTCAATCAAATCTAGGACTTTCATCAAACTTGGTTGCTTCACTTGTAACTTAAATTCATAGTTGACTATAAATGTGTGGTGTCCCTTACAATCTCTGATTCTTGTGGCTACAGAAATTGCTTTATCTAAATTTATAGTGTTCTTTTCTTTTTGTGGTGAAGGATGGAAAATGCTTTGGTTATCGGGAACTCAGGGAGAGGATTATCAAGTTTGGTTGATGGTGCTGTCTTTATAAAATCATTTTCACAGCTTTGCTCAGGTTTGGAAGAATTTTTCAGTTACGTGTGTTTAACCTTTTTAGGGTCCACTGGTAGATAATTATTTTGGTGATTGATCATGCCTGAAAATAAATGGTCTCTGCACTTTGCTCTAAAGCCTCTCTGGTGCCTGATTGCCTTTAAATATACTATTAAAAGTAAGTAAACAGATATGCAATATATTAAGGCCTACATGTTTAAAAATGGCCACAATGAATGCTAGAGGGAGCCCAACCATTGGCTGCTATTTGGGCTTCCATTCATTCATCTTTTTAAGTGCCCAAATGCCCTACCATTATGAACTTTGATGCTTGAACGAGAAGATGCATAGCATATGGTGAAATTTTATTTTCTGATATAATGGCTTTAGATTCTAGCTATTCCAAATATTGAGGAACTAGATATAAATCTAGTTACTGGGAGAATGAGTTCATTAGTTTACAACTATTTTTATGCAGATAGTTTACGCCAACCTCAAAACGTTTTCAGGTTCAATGGAGCTTGACATTTTCAGAGAACAGTACTCGTCATATTTTCAGAGTCACATTTTATTGCATTTTTAACTGTGTGGAGGTCAGAAACCTATCTGCTCAATATGTATTACCAAGCAGAACCATACTTCAGCCTGTAAGGGCATTCGTGTAAAAAAAACTGCTGAGCCAAGAGAATTTTAGTATTTTTATTCTATGGTACTCCTGAACCATAATTAACATGTCGATTTATCGCCTTAAGCTATTCATTTTGGAAAGGTTCAAGTATGGGTTTGCTTTCTCTAGAGCGGGAGTGCGGGACAAACACAAAGGATTAAATCAGCTTCTAAAGTCTTATTGGCATTACTTTTCTGGCAATTGTATTATATCAGCGTACATTTAATGTTCGCTTATACATTTTATTTTTGTCTTTGTTTATAATCTTAGGGACAAGCAGGATGGTATGCGAGTCATCATGGTATGACACCGGGCTTTTGTACCTTCCTTCTTCGGTCTGAGTATGCATTCTTCTAACAGTTGTTGGCTTTGATAATTACTGTTCTTAATTTGGTCATGTCGTCCGCATGTATGTTTGCTTGGATCTTTCCTTAGTGCCAATAAACTGAAGATACACGTGTAAAACCAGATGTAGAGGTAAGTTTTGCTGCCTGAATTTCTAGATTTTCTGACCATCTTTTGTTCTATGTGGGATAACTATATATTATATAATCACATCAAGTGCAAAGTTCGTTACTTCTTTTGAAAAACATCAATCTATACTTTTTAATATAAGAAAATTATGGTAGTCATAGTTCACATGCAAATTTTGACCAGTTTTGTTCGTAGTTGTGTTTATATGGCCTTCTTGTATAGTGTATTAGGCAAAGGCGTCATATAATTATGCATTAGGATCATGTGCATGTAAGATTGTATACTAATTAGTGATTTACTCTACTAGCATGCCACAATATTTGTCTTCCCAACCTCAAGTCACCTCAGTTAAAGTCTTAAAAACAAAAATAATAGATTCATAGACAGAAACTGGTTCAAAACTTCTGGTTTATGTTCATCTTTTTAACTTCTCATTCTCAGTTAAACTACAGTTCAATTATGTAAATATATATGTATATTTCAAAATCCTATAATTATCCATCAGTTAATATAGTTTGCTAGATAGCTGGTTTTAAAAATTGACCAATTCTTCCATCATGTGATCTAAAATAAAAGTTCAGTCGTAAATAGTTTAAGTAAGTCCATTTATCATGTTTGGTGTTTCTAGCTCACAAGGACACGCCGTATAGCACTCAGCCACTCACTCACTATGTATTTATAATGAGCTATACTCACTTCATCTAGCTGATCAAAAAGAATAATCGTACACACATCACCATCCTCCCTTGCTTTGAATGCTAACAGCTAGCTGGCTTACTATGCTTCTTAACCTCCCCGTCCATCCCTGCTATTCCCTCTGTTTTTTTTTGAAAGAAGAAGTTAGCTTGATGAATATATAGGAACCGCTGTTTCCGCTCTTTCTGTTCTCAAAATGCTTTTCTTTCAATTCAACCCAGAATTCAATACTGTGTTCATCTTTTAATTCTGCCTTCAGATTTCGTAGCTTCACTATCCCTCTAGTGAAGTTCTGTTCAGTTTAAGTTGCTGCACCACTTTCTAACAGTTCATATTTGCACCTTTAATTTCATGGAGTGTGGTTGGAGAGAAATACATGGGAAAAAAGCTCACGATCCAGTTATCATTGATAAAATTATCTGTTCTTCAACTAGGCGAGTATATGTTCCTGGACCAGTCATAGTTGGTGCTGGACCTTCTGGTCTTGCTATGTCAGCCTGCCTAAGAGAGAAAGGTGTACCAAGTATAATTCTGGAAAGATCCAACTGCATCGCGTCTTTGTGGCAGTTGAAAACCTATGATCGTTTATGCCTCCATTTGCCGAAGCAGTTCTGCGAGCTTCCGCTCATGCCCTTCCCGAAGAACTTCCCTACTTACCCTTCTAAGCAGCAATTCATCAAGTATTTGGAAAAATATGCAGAGGCTTTCGATGTAAGGCCTAAGTTCAATGAGACAGTGAAGCATGCTGAATACGACCATGATTTGGGGATGTGGAGGGTAAGGAGTGAATCCCTGTTTCCAGTCTCAGAGTTGGCTGGTGAGCCATTGGTGACAGAATACATATCTCGGTGGTTGGTTGTGGCAACTGGTGAAAATGCAGAGGCGATAGTTCCCGAGATTGAAGGGATGCATGAGTTCGCAAGTGCCGGTGGGAAGATAGTGCATACTAGTTCATATAAGAGTGGAGAATTGTTTAAAGGTAAGAAGGTCTTGGTGGTGGGCTGTGGAAATTCTGGCATGGAGGTGTGTTTGGATCTTTGCCATCATAGTGCTCGGCCTTATCTTGTAGTTCGAGATGCAGTAAGTTCTCTTCTCACTATCATAATTTCATTTTGTTTCAATTGATGAGGTCTTGAGACACTACTAATGTTTGCTAAGATGAAGTAAGTGCCCGTTCGTTTCTTTTTTAAGAATTAAATTGTGGTTTTGAGTTTTTAAGAAAGCTGATGCGGTTTGGACAAATATAGAATCTCATCCAGGAGCCCCTATTAGAGTTATTTTTTCTTTATACTCTTCTTTTTGGTTTAAGAAGTCTTTGAAGTGATGGTGGCTTCCTTCTTGTCTCTTTTTGGAGGGTTTTTCTTTTTCAATAAAACTTGTCGTTCGATGTCCTATCTGTTGATGGATATTGAAACTTGTTTTGGATTTTTTGTATTGGTCTAACTATTACACTTTATCAATGATCCATAGACCATAATTAAGCTGGGCGTGCATTTGTTTATATCTTGATAGAGTTGTATTGTATCTATAAGTTCCCAAGCATGCATTATGTGTGAGTAGAAACAATACTTATCATATAATAATCATCACTTCATTCCCTTTCTCTATCTTCCAGTAATTCTTTTGCAGTATCTTCTGTTATGGCACCATCTCTCTACACCCCTCTGTCAAGGAAGCATTATTTTAGACCCATACAGAATTTCAACCTTTATCTTTTTCACGGTTCCTTACAACCTTTATCTTTGTCTTTTTTTGCGACTTTTTTTTATCATTTACTCTCCTTTTTCATATTTTCTTTCAAGAAATTGTTTTCATGTGTTGCCGTTGATTTAGGTACATGTTCTACCACGAGAGATGCTAGGGAGATCAACTTTTGGCCTGTCCATGTGGCTGCTGAAGTGGCTACCCATGCGCCTAGTTGATCGGTTTCTGTTAATCATGTCTTGGCTTGTGTTCGGCGACACTTCAAAACTCGGTTTGGTAAGACCCAAGTTGGGTCCATTGGAGCTCAAAAATGTGGCTGGAAAGACACCGGTGTTGGATGTTGGGACTCTTGCCAAGTTAAAAAGTGGAGACATCAAGGTAGTTTGCCCTAGTTATTGTATCAGATCTGTATATATTTTTTCCTTTGCCAGTCAAGTATTTATTAATGAAAGATCTTGGTAGCTGTATCGTAAGGTTTTCCCACAATCCAAGACATCCAATGCCTTTGTATGCACATAAATTACCCGTTTCACTCATTAGACAATGTGAAATACAGCTAGCTAATACACAGAAAGTTGTTATCACATTCACCTTTTATTTTATTTTGTTTCCTAATTCGGTATGTGTGTTTTCTGGATATTTGAACACAGGTATGCCCTGCGATACGAAGGCTGAAACCTCATGTTGTGGAATTCGTAGATGGGAGAACCGAAAAGTTGGACTCAATAGTATTGGCAACAGGTTACAAGAGCAATGTTCCATACTGGTTGAAGGTAATTGAGTACGGCGTTTATATAAAAACTTGTTGAGCCACTTAAGACTATGCTGGCACAAATGTAAGCTTATGTTGAACAAATGATTTTATGTTTCAGGACAAAAATATGTTTTCAGATAAAGATGGGTTCCCTAAAAAGCCCTTTCCTAATGGCTGGAAAGGTGACAACGGCTTATATGCAGTTGGGTTCACTAAGCGCGGACTACTTGGCACATCCATGGATGCCAGGCGAATAGCATATGATATCGCACAGTGCTGGAAAGCTGAGTCTAAGCATCATCTCGCTTCATATCCATCCTCAATGCTACTCCCGCAGACATGATAACGTTTCATTTGCTTAGAGCAAACTAGAGTAAAAAATACAACCTTCAAAGTTTTGGACGGTTTTTTTAGGTTATTTGGATGGCTAACTAGGAAAAGCTGATGGGTGTCCCTCCATTAGATGCAAAAGTGATTAAAGCGAGTAACTAACTGGCAGAAGGAGAGATAAACAGCTTTTCTTCCTCTCCAAGTGTGCGTGGATCCAAGCATGATGTTGCACAAGGAGCCTATCAGGCATATATGCCGTGTGGTGGGGGACCTCAACTATGTATCAGTGCATCTGTGCAGTTTTAAGTCTCTGAATTCCTGTTAGGTTCATAGCTAGAGAGTGAAAATATGGAGGCTTGTAGGGTTCTTCTTAGCAATAGTTTCTTGCGTTTATATTTATATATGAATACCTACTTACAGATTTTGAGTTATTAGGAGTTTAACGTAAACATTTTCGGGCTGGAGAGCTGACAAAGTATCTTTGTGAGCTCATGGATGGGTTTGAGTTTGATTTCAAGGTCTCCTACTGTATAAGCAACATTTGGTGGCCACTCCAACCCATTTTCTGGTCCATCCACTATTTCGCATGAGAGATGATAACAAACTAAATAGACTGATAAAACGCCCCCCTTCCCTCCCTTCACATTATTCTTGTGGTCCTGTTAAAGTGTTAAATGGGTCTGCTATATACTCTTGGGAATGGACCATTTGCTTTGTTACATTCTTTCACTCAATGTTTTTGGATCCATTAGGTTAGTGTTTCATTCGAAATTGATGACTAATTGGGGCTTCTATCTATCTGTCGACATGACAATTTGCCCACAGTTAATTGCAATTCTGATGACAGTGAAAGAAACATTCATTCCCTGTATTTCATGCACTCACTAGTGCACACTGATGATGATGATGACGATTAGTTTGGGACTTTAATTGTTCCTGTCTAAACAGTTTTAACACGTTTCTTGTATTGTACCCTGTCTTCATGTACATAATCCCCGCAGCTTTTACTTGTGTGCATATACCCTTAACTGCTGCTTCTTTGGACTCTGGTTTAGCCAGGGGCATATGACCTTTTAGGTCATATTGAAAGTTATGCCATCAGAAAATATGAGACTGATGTTCTCCAGATATCTCTGTCCTTCCCACAAATATTTGGTTCCTGCCTCATCAGTAGATACATGAGAATCCATATCAATTAGGCACCAAATTGTGACATGTTCAAAAGCATGCTTGTAACTAAAATGTTCGTTAAAAATCTAATATAGAGTTCATACGATTTGGACATATATATAGGCTAGATGTGAGCTCGTCGTATCGTCAGAACCGCAACATGAACGTACGTTTTTGTTTATATCTCTATTCGATTCTCCATATTATTCTCAACGTTTACTGCTCTAGTTATATTTTTTTTAATTTGTAAGAAATTTTTATTCTGATGTTTCTATTCGATTCCCCTCAAATATCCCGATGTATTCCACACAATTTTAAATTTTTAATTTATACATATGAATTTCTAAAAAAAAATTATTTTTTAGTTTTATTATTTAATATTTTTATCTTATTTCTTTTTTTGTCTTATTCTCCACCTATTTTTAGCAACGAAATTAAAAGTTTTAACGATAAAAAATTTCGTTACTATATGTGTGGTTATGGACATGTATTCTATTATATATAGACTAGTTGCGCTCCCTTCGTCCCGACGGAAATTTTTTTCGTGGCTTCAAATGATTCACCTCAAAATGCTAAATGTTTCCCACTCAATTTTTAATGTTAATCATAATATGTATTTTTTATTTTTTATTTTAATGGGTCGGACCGGTCTCATTGTCATTTTTTATTTAATGAAGGGTAATTTTGACATTCTCTATTTGATTTTATGTCCCTTTTCTATTCATTTATAAGAATAGATGATTATTAATTTTTAATTTAATGGGCCGGATCGGGTCCATTATCATTTTTTATTTAATGAAGGATAATTTTGTAATTTCGCAGTATATTTTTAGGTCCTTCTTCCTATTCTTTTATAAGAATAGATGATTTTTAATTTTTAATTTAATGGGCCGGACCGGGTCCATTATCATTTTTTGTTTAATGAAGACTAATTCTGTAATTTTGCAATATGTTTTAGGTCCTTCTCCCTATTCTTTTATAAGAATAGATATATGTATTCTATTATATATATACTAGTGTGTGACCCGTCGTCCCGACGGAATTTTTTTTCATGTTTTAATTCAATTTTAATAAAGATTTTCAACGTTTCTCTCTATAATTTTATTCATATAATTAAAATTTTTGAATGATATATATTTTTTAATTTTTTGAATATAGTTCCATTATATTATTTTTAATTTTGTGACAACTCGTCATCCCGAATGAAAAATCTATATGTAAAAAAAATTGACCAAATACTCGATCCAATATAATTAAATATACGGTCACATATATTTAAATAAAGTTATATATAAATAAATATGCACAAATACGGTCAAATACGAAATAATAGAAATAAATATGTTTGGATGGTGTGTGGTGTAAATAAAAGTATGGGAAAGAGTATTTTTGTCAAATGAGTGTTGTTTTGTTTTTATTCTTATTTTGTTTTATTATCCTATAACGACGAAAATCAGGGCTTCAGCGATGAAAAATTATCCTAGCTGTTTGTGTGTTGAGGACACTATCCTATTATTATGATAGATTTTTCAATACGGTAATGAAAGCAAGATAAAATATACAATAAAAGAGAAAATATGAGTTGCTCATGAATGGCTACGCATTCGGATCAGGTTGAATAATGTATCGCCCCACCATTTCGGGTCCAAAGATTCAGCATGTTTTGTAATAATAACTACATTGAAGCATGGACTTAATACAAATCTACCCTTGCATTTCAGGTAAATTACATTATCTGTACATTTGAGAAGAAATTACTTATAGCAATATGCGTAGATGGACAAAGACCGGGGTTCTAACCAGTGGCGGAGCCAGAACAAAATGTTAGGGAGGGCACCAACCCTTTATGAACTGCACTTTATATCATAGTTGTTGTTAACATTCTTAACGGCTCAATACCTGATGAATTGGGAGCTTTGAAATATCTTCAAAATCTCAACTTGGCTAACAACAGTCTCTCTGGTGCAATACCGCTTACATTAGGTGATCTGAGGGAGCTTTTGTATTTTAACTTGCTAGGAAATCTACTTCATGCATGGACTGATTTGGATTTATCATCCAACTTTCTGACGGGGAGTATTCCGAAAACATATGCTGTAATGCCACTGGAGACATGCCAACAGGAGCAGCTTTTATTCTTGGTTCTGTCTTACAACAATCTGTCCGGTGAGATTCCAATAAACATATGCTCTAATGCAACCGCTTTGGAACATTTGTTGGTGTCCGAAAGTCACTTAAATGGTCACATTCCAGCTGAGCTAAGCAGATGCAAGACCTTAAAGCAGCTTGATTTGTCAAACAACACGCTTGTGGGTAGCATTCCTGATGAGATTTGCCGGTTGCGCAGTTTGACTGATATAATGCTTAACATCAACAGTTTGGTGGGACTTATATCTCCACGCATTGCCAATCTAAACCATCTACAGACACCATATATGGGGTCGAGTTGGGAATTTGAGGGGGCCCTGGCCCACCCTAGGCCAGGCGCCTCCGCCACTGGTTCTAACTAAGGCCAGTAGATAGAGGTTCACCTTGAACATAATATGGTGTTATGGCTTTAAAAGAGTAACAACTAGCAGTGCACAGTACATTTTGTGCATTCCTAGATGCACGTATGAGAACTTAAAGAACGGTTATTACTCACTGTTCAAAAGTAAGAGAACTGGCGTGTGTAGAAACTAGAAAGAGTGGTCTTCGAGAGTATATTACAATAGGGGTTGAATTACACAGTCCGGATGGATTTGATTAACGCAATGAGCTTGGCTCGCTTATATGAATGCAATAGTGGGAAGAAATTACATACTTCTGGTGTGAGCACGCTTGCGTCTATACACTTAGGCCCACCTATATTTTAAGAAGTTGAACATGGACGAAAGAAAAGCTAAAACCTATGTTACAATTGCGACGATACTTATTACCTGTATCATCACTGTAAGAAATTAGTTTATATGAACGCAAGAGTGGGAAGAAATTACATACTTCTGGTGAGCACGTTTGCATCTATCAAAGAATGTTCCTCAGATAATTCCACACTCAGTCCGACCAATAGCTCAATTTGAGGGAAGAAAAGTCAAAACCTATGATACCAATTACCTGGGTCATCACCGTAAGAAATTATTTAAAATTGAAGGCGTTGAAGATAACAACTCTCAAGGCAAAGGGAATGTCCATGTTGATGATGGGAGGCAGCACATGCAATTTCAGGATAGAATCAACGGTTAATTCATTTGGAAGGTTTTATCTCCAGCAGAGGCTTCTTGAAAAGATGTTATCCTTCGATCGTGCTTGAGGACAAGCATAACTTTCAAGGAGGGAGAAGAAATGGCTTTAAATGAGTATTCAAGTGACAAGAAGATTATTACGTGAATGAATGTTTTATTAGCTTATTATTTTTCGATAATTGGTTACACGGATACGAAATTCGTACAATATATAATGACATCTAGTACGTATAAACAAAAACTAGCACAGATAACACAAGACTCCAATACCCAATAAAATAGCAAGCATATAATGCGCCCTCAAAACATCACAATTTCCCTCATCAAAGAGTTGAGGTACTGGAATATGAACCGGTTGGAATAGCAACAGACAACAAGGAGCATTTAAAGCTCCAACCGTGACTCTCCAACTTCACACAAAACAACTGCCTACACCCGAGAAGACCTCCTCCAATCTCCGGCGAACACCGCCGTCTTCAAGCCACCACCAACAACAACCAGCCAACCACCCTCAATAAAAATTGCAATCCCGACCACGCCTAAAGCATGTGGTATCAAAACCGTCGTCGAATTAATACACAACCCAGCTACTCTGTTGGGCATCAACCCGCAAACTCAGCGAGTCGCCAAAGCACGAACCATGCGGTCAAAAACTCAGCACCACAGACCTCGCCACACCTAGTGCATGGGACGTCAAAACAGACTGACTGCAGTTGGCAGCGTCACAAGCACCGCAACTCCATCACCATCTTCAAATCCTTGTCGTCCACGGTAGTTGAGCACACGACTTCACTCAGCGGGTCATCGAAGCAGAAGCTCTGCGATGGACCTGCAGCTTCGGTGGCGAAGGGAAGCGGCGGGCAGCGGGGAAAGGAAGGCAGATTCATACGGTGCAACAGAAACAATGCACACCTAGGCACACCAAAAGAAACAGAACAAAAATAAACATAAAAACTCTCTTAAACTCAAAGGTTAGAGAAACATAAAACATAATACTCTTTTGAGCTTAAAAGTTTAGAGAGATACAAAAACTCTCTCGAAGAGAGACAATACATGTGAAAAAAAAAAAAAAAAAAAACCTTATAAAACTCTTAGGTGCAGAGGAAGAACTTTAAAGTTTTTTTTGATATTTTTTAAGGTTTTTTAAAGTTTACATTTGGTTGGAGGTGACACCTTCCAAAAAAATAACGAATAGGATATGTTTAAATCCAAATGTTTAAATAAGGGGTGTTAATGTATAAATTTTGTGAATAAAGGATGTTTAAAACTAATTTACTTTGACGAATATAAGGATGAATGGTTTGAACCTCCAAGTTTGTAGGGGTTGCGTCAAACTCTGTGTATTTTTTTCGATAAAACTCTTTGTATTTTAAAAGACAAAAAATCAATAAAAAGATAAGAAGAAGTTTTACTAAGTTAAAAGAGATTGAAAGTTTCTCTCTCACGAACTCTTTTCTAATATTAACAATAGGAAAGAATAAAAGATTCTTAGGGAGTCAAACTCATTCTATGATGTAACATAGGAGGCATTGTCGAGAAATAACAAACCCCGACAAAGGTGAAAAATAAAATCATCACAAAGAGGAAATATGATGAAGTCAAGAATCGAACTCCGAACCCTAAAAATTACAATTAACTTCTTAATCAACAAGACACCACCATATTAGTAACTCATAGGAACCATATACAACACCAAATGTCAACTACAATTTGCATAAACTCTAAATTACATGGTTTATTTTGTGGAAACAATCTCACAATCTATATTCCCCATTTGTGCTTAATTAAGAATCATTTAGTTTTAATTATTTTTTCAATTTTATCGTTACCAAGTGGCTGAAAATAACAAGTTGTTGCTCTGAGTCTTGTAAAATGGATCTCATCACATGTTTTATAACGATCATAGAATCTCATTCCGCATAGCAGTACATAGTTATTCGAGCTACAACGCCTATCGACTCGTCCTAAGAATCCGTTTGAAAAAAGTTTACATAATCGAATAAATGAAAATAAATACTCGAATGATATTAATAAAAAAATTGTTGGTCTGATGTTTTGATGGTTGTCTCAATCGATCAATCCAAACATACATTTTTAACAAAAAAAAATAATAAGGGAGTGGATCAAATAAAAAGGAGTGTTTAAAATAAAAACTATAAAAAGATCATGTCCATTCATTTAATTCATCCTACGTTCCAAATTAAATCACAATATTAAATAATTTTTAAATTAAAATGGGGAAATATGGAAACAAAATATTTACATTAATCCTTAATAGCTTGTTCGACATTTTTAATGAGTATTCTTCTCATTTTGA
>JAWWMW010000207.1:193939-209667 GCA_035048345.1 Echeveria elegans | reverse complement strand
GAGTTTCAACCGTTCCTTTGGGTTCGACACTAGGTCACCCTAGTTCTTATAAATTCTTTTGACACGTGACAAAATACCCACTGTTTTACACGCGTCAGTTTTCTTTCGCAAATTATCAAACCATTTGAAACATTACATTTCCAATTTACCATGTAATTTTCAATATCAAGATTGCAGCATTTGCCCTTTAGCAAGACAGACACGACTACCTTTCCCTGATAGTGATACCAATAGTTCAAAACCTTTTGAAATTGTTCACACAGATGTTTGGGGACCTTTTTGAATTCCCACAATTACAGGAGCAAGGTATTTTCTCACCATTGTAGAAGATTACTCTAGATCAACTTGGACTTTTCTTATGAAGGCCAAAAGTGAAGTTACGGATAATCTTATCAACTTTTATCAAATGGTGAAAACACAGTTTGAATCATCAATCAAAGTCATCAGGTCAGATAACGGTTCAGAATTTTTGTCTAGCAAGTTATCTCATTTTCTCAATTCTGTAGGATGTATACATCAAACTTCATGTCCGTATACTCCCCACCAAAATGGTGTTGCGGAACGTAAGCATAGACACTTACTTGAAGTGGGAAGAGCTCTCAAATTTCAATGCAATGCTCCTGACTCTCTATGGGGTGATTGTATCTTGACGGCAACATACATAATTAACAGATTACCATCTGTTGTCATCAAAGACAAGACACCATTGGAGGTACTTACTTCAACAGTACCTAAATATGATCATATGAAAGTTTTTGGATGCCTTTGCTTTGCAACTAACCTTCTTCCACATAAAGGCAAGTTTGAACAACGTGCTAGACCGTGTATTATTCTTGGGTATCCATTTGCACAAAAGGGATACAAATTGATGGATCTTCAATCACGGAATATTTTTGTCAGCCGAGATGTGATTTTTAGGGAACATATTTTCCCCTTTAAAAAAGTTAGTGAAGAACCTACTATCACTTTGCCTTCTTTTGATTCATCAATTATCAATTATGAGAGTCTTTCTGATTCAACATCAATTTCTGACCAACAGATTGATAACCCTGGTGTTCATGATGAACCAGTTATTTAATCTGACCCAAATGAACCAGTTACTACTGGTGTTCATGATACTTCAGCCATGCCTTTTCAAACACAGGTCAGAAAATCTGCACGAATATCTACACCTCCAGGACACCTTCAAGATTTTGTCTGTCCAACTCTTAAGAAGAGTTCAACAGATTCTCGATACCCTATTGCAAGTCAGGTGAACTATTCTGGTTGTTCAGAAAAATTCCAACACAGGGCCTTGCAAGTCATTAGTGATACTGAACCAACTTCTTTTACACAAGCCGTTAAGCATCATAGTTGGATTGAAGCTATGCAAAAAGAATTGGATGCCTTGCAGGACAATAATACATGGGTCTTCTCTGATTTACCTTCAGGAAAGAATGCAGTGGGATGCTGATGGGTGTATAAGATTAAGAGACATTCAAATGGTTCTATAGAGCGTTATAAGGCATGACTAGTGGCCAAAGGTTTTACACAAGAGGAAGGGACAGATTATCATGAGACTTTTGCACCGGTTGTGAAGATGACAACTGTTCGAACTCTATTGTCTGTTGCTGCCTCAAAGGACTGGCCTATTTACCAATTGGATGTGAATAATGCCTTCTTGCATGGGGATCTTGATGAGGAAGTGTATATGGCGTTACCTCCTGGTTTTTATAAAGCACAACATGCTTCAGGGAAGGTTTGCAAATTATTGAAATCAATTTATGGTCTCAAACAAGCGTCACGACAATTGTTTAGTAAATTTAGTGAATCCTTAATTGATTTTGGGTTTCATTGTAGTCTCAATGACTACTCTCTTTTTACTTACAATCAGGGAGGTCACTTTTTAGCATTATTGGTGTACATGGATGATGTGATCCTCACAGGAACGTCTGAGTTTCTTATAAACAAAGTCAAACATTACATTCACGAGCAGTTCAGAATCAAGGACCTCGGAAGGCTGCATTATTTTCTTGGTATCGAAGTTGGATGTTCAGCCAAAGGGATTTTTCTTAATCAGCAAAAATACGCTCTCGAACTTATATCTTCTGCAGTACTTCTTGGATGCAAACCTAGTACGATACCCATGGATACGAAACACAAGTTGAGTCTTTCCACAGCAGTAAAATTGAAGGATCCTACAGCATACCGTAGACTGGTTGGAAAGCTTATCTATTTAACAGTTACTCGACCGGATTTATCATATTCTGTTCACATACTCAGTCAGTTTATGACAAACCCCACAGAAGATCATCTAAATCCTGCGCACCGAGTTTTAAGATACCTGAAACTTGCACCAGCGCAAGGTCTATTTTATCCTAGTAATCAAGACTTGAAACTCCTTGCATTTTGTGATTCTGATTGGGCATCTTGCCCTGTTAGCAGACGTTCCACAACTGGTTTTTCAATTACTTTGGGATCAGCTATTATTTCTTGGAAAACCAAAAAGCAAACTCTTGTTTCCTTATCATCTGCCGAAGCAGAATACCGGGCAATGTCACACACCGCTCGTGAAATATCATGGCTCATCCGTTTGCTCGCTGACTTATAGGTTCATATTTCCAAAGTACCGTTGTTTTGCGACAATAATGCAGCTCTTCATATTTCCCGAAACCCGGTGTTTCATGAACAAACGAAACACATCGAGCTTGATTGTCATTTTGTTCGACACCTCTTTGCATCTGGTCTCCTCGTTCCTTCCGAAATTTGCGGGACTGATCAACCTGCGGACCTTTTTACAAAGCCATTATCTAAGGACCGGCTTGAGTTTTTGAGTTCCAAGCTCAACATTTCAAATTTGCTCCATATTTTGAGCTTGCGGGGGGTATTGCGGATCAGTTGTTGTCTAATAAATCATCGTCGCCCGGGCTGTCGCCAGCTGCCGTCGATCATAACCATCGATCGTCATAATCGAATCGCAACCCTACTCGTCTAAATTGGTTTTGGGTCGGTTATGTCAATTACGATACTTGCAGGGAGGTTGCGTAATTTACTATGGAAGGTTATGTAAATATTTAGAACTGGACAGTTTAGTTCTTTCCTATTCTAATTGGAACAAAATTTCGATTTTCAATTATTTTACATATATTGCGATCGTGATCGGGAGCTATTAGAGTCCGCAAAAAAACTCCGGAATGACATTTACATACTCATTACTTTAGGTAGCAGTGGCGACTTATTTTACAAACTCAAGGAACACTTTTTTCCATTGCTTCATCAGGTCACTTTTTCATTAACTGACGACTTGAGGAGAAATGTCTCGTAGCTTACGAGACAGAGTGCGTATTTCAGAAGTTCTCATCGCGCAGTCTTGTGGCGGCAGTGACAAACATGCTGTGGAGTAGTAAACTTAGTGTGTTATACTAGACTAGACAACTAGTTGTGGAATTTGTGTGGGTACTGAGAGGTAAAAGTAAGTAAAGGTTGATCTTACTGCCACGGTACGTCTCCCACAAGCATTCTGTCTCCTTCACTGTCTTCATAAACTAAATTGTATTCTTCACCTTCATTGTTTGCTAATGTCTGTTTTTCAGCTGCTGGAACTTCTTCCAGTCTGGTCGTGGTTTGCTCCATTGAAGAGAACCTTTGGGCTGCAAAAAGTATTAGTTTGTCATGATATGCGTCGCTGACGTGAAGTTTTACATTTTCACCATTGGAAGGACTTTCGAAAGCATATAAACCTGCCAGCAGGTCTCTGAAGAGCTCGTCAATAGCACCGGATAGCTTCTCGTAGCTGCTATAAGCTGTAAGGTCAATTTTCCTTCCAATGGGTACGCCATCCATGTTGATTTTCACAAATAATCCACTTTTGGGATTTTGGAAAGTGGGCAGTTCTTGCTTTGGAAGGCCAGCGAGCGCTTTGACTGAGATTCCATGTGACATGTTCTTCCGGAAGGATCGGACTGGAGGCCATCCAACAACCGCAGGAGCAACTCTGTCTCAAAACATAAACAACATTCAGCAATTAAAACCAAACAACTTATATGTTACCTGGATGAAAGGAGAGCTCTGAAATGAAATACAAACCGTTTGTGGGAGACGTTTGGTGAGACCGGCTTGGCAGTAAAGGAGCTGAATTCATCACCAGGAGGACAAAGCCTTAGCTCAAGCTTACCTTCATCTTTCTGAAACCAATCTTTTCTTTCAGATGTCATCTTAGTTAGCTTTGGAGAATCACCCATGAACTTCGAATACTCAAAAGCAGCTTCACAGAAGAGATAGAGTACGGAATCTATGCCAATAACTGGTTGCCCTTCCGAGGTACTAACACAAGTGTGGAGACCGACATGTACCCAATCAACTAACACCCACACGATGTTCGAACAAAGAATCTATGAAATTTTGTGTCGCAAAAGCAGTTGACAGTCTATGTATGACCCTTAACTAATGCTTACAAACTAAACACGCAATTGTTTTTTTCGGCAAGAAGAAGCAAAAAGGTAAGCTAGATGAGGCTGAAATGTGCTGAAAGCAGACTGAGATTATATACTGAGTATGTGAGACTTAAAGCTACATAGATGAGTAAAGAAGGCAATGACAGAGATGGCAAGAAAAGATGGGTATAAAGCATTTCAAAAGGATGCGTATGCTAAATGATGTTCCGTTCCATTACTTTAGGCTTTACCTTTTTTTTCTTGAAAATTCCATGAAACTGACTAACAGCACAATGTGCAGTGATGAGTTGATGGTATTAGTAGCACCTGTGGGACTCAACTCGTCGATCCTGCACACACTCAGAATAGCAACCAATTAGCATAATAGCAATATTTAAACCTCTGCTGTTCAGTTAATAAAAGGGACAGTCAGAAGCAAGCATGGAGTTATAAAGTAAGATGATCAGGATTTCAGACACAAGGTAGGCGAGCCGCATTTCATGATGGGTGGGTGGAGAGGCGTGTCCTGAATAGGACTCCATTATGCAGTACTGCAACGAAAAATGTAGTGAAATCAGGTGGAAACAAGCCAGGGTGTTCAATGAATACAAGGTAGAATATATGTATATATCAAGGAGGATCATAATCATCACAAAAGGTTCTATATGCACTCATTTACCTCTAGTGGTGGTGGACCAGTTGACACTTTTCCTTTTCCTTCTTGTCTCATTATGGTTGGCTTGATATGAAAATGCTGTGTACCTTCATGTGAGTAGAGGCACTTCAGGAGCCTTTTCCAGCTCTCCATCCTGCTGTTGGAGCCATCCGCTGATCAAAGCTGCCCCTAACGAACCAAAACTCAGCTCCTACTATTTTTCTTTCCAAAGGGCACGCCTATGATGGTTCGTTACTGGTCGCTTCTGCTTCTGCTAATGCAATGTCAAATCAGTGATCATTGATCTTTTAAAAAAAAGTGTGAAAATTCCATCCACATAAACTCATATATAATTCAAAGTGGTTTACACAAACTGGATGTAACACTAATAACAGTACAGCATAAGTTCAACAAAGATTTGCAGTTTAAGAATCATTAAGAATCTTGATTCATGAAAACAGCCTTTCGGATTAGGAACCTAAGGTGCAATTGGTGAATGTGAAAAATGGCCTTTTGTGTAAATCATTCATTAAAAAGCCAAATCTCAGTTCTTGCAGCCTCATATAAGAGCTGGTAGTTCGACTGAAACTTAACGAGGGAAGTCTGTAACAGAAAACAAATAGAAAAGAAAAATGTTATTATTCATATGCAGGCCTATGGCCTTATGGTACGATACATAGTAGATGAATAGACACAATAACAGTTCGAGAAATAAACGACAGTGTATTGTTATTGTGAAATCTGTAACAGTCTATAATCCAGTTCATTAGTTTAAGAGTTGCTTCTTTGTGAATTTCAGGCTCAACTTGAGTAGATTTTAGCTGTGCATATTTCCTTAAGAATCCCACTGAAATTGCTCAGTAAGGCATCCAAGGCCGTGACTAGTGCATTTGCAGCACCATCAGCTAGCAATCTGATACGCTGCAACAGGACGTATGGAAGAGAATGATAAGAATGTAGGGAACATGGAAAGAGACACAGAGGTGAGAGAGCGACTTTGTTGTGGATTCAATCCTATCTTATTTCAGTACTGCTGCGAGGTTTATATAGATTGTACAAAGTGTCCTGCAAGCTGTCGAAACCATTTAATTTCATTTTAGTCCTTGATCATTTGAAGTAGTCTTCATCTGGATATTTGGAGGCGGTGGGCATCCTATGCCTTACTGCTATGTCTCCTGCCTTCAACTTCTTCAGCGTCGTAAGATCCCCTGTCATCAAAATTAACCTCGTCCACCAGGTTGAAGTTGGAGAGCGTATGCATAAATGCCTCCTGAAATTCCCAGGTCTCATCCCCAGGAGTTTGGTGTTAGATTATTTTAATAATCGTTTGGGGCCATAATGTAATTATATGATAGTGTTGTGCTAATTATTCAGTAAGCCATAATAAAGTGATCAAATTAAGTTTAAAGATGGCTTGGGGTGTATTTTGTGATTATGGAAATAATGCGTAGAAACTAAAGTTTAATATCTATAAGTTGTGATCCCCATTGTAACTGACCATAAAGTGTGTTTAATATAAATAGCCATATACGGCATTAGGGTTTACACAACGATAAACACTTCAGTTCTTCGAAAAACACAAACTGTTCCCATCAACAGAAATCGAGGATTCGATTGCAGTCAGGATACTTTGGAAGATCCATAACCAGTTAAGTTTATCATGACTGCAAAAGGTACGCTTCCAATTAAGTTTTCAGCACTCAAGTTTTTGTTCATAATCTTATGATTTAATCACTGTTTTCGGATTGATGAATTCGGGATCGAATTTTATCTAACATTAACACCTGTCCGAACACTTTAGAAAACGTGTTAAGAATCCCCAGGAATTTGGGGATAGTATGGGGGAGTCTCTAGTAAATATTAATATATCGTCAGCAAAGAGTAAATGGTTTACTTGTAAGGCACCTCTCTTTGTGCTATATGGCTTGAGATCCCCACTCTGAACCGCCTTGTTGATCGATCTAGGTAACCAATCCAAAGCTATTATAAACAGACTAAGGGACATGTGATCCACCGGCCTCACCCCACAGCTTGACTTGAAGAAGCCGAAATTTTGATTCACCCATTTAATTGAGTACCAAATGTTAGAGATGCATCTGAATATTAAATCGCACCAGATCTCATTAAGTCCAGATGTCCGCATTATACGAATTAAGAAAGGCCAATATACTCTATCATAAGCTTAGGACATATCTAGCTTACTAAGCAGCTTATTGTCCTTACCTTTCTTATGAAGATCATATACTAGATCATGTGCTAGAACCCAGGTTCTCGTAAATACTCCTTGCCCTTATAAATCCTGCCTACTCAGAGCTAATGATATTAGGAAGAATTTCCCCCAATCTGTCACTCAGCAGTCTAGAAATTATTTTATGGTTAACAACTTAACATTACACAAACTGTTGGTTTTAGGAATCGGGGTAAGGGTAGTTGTGGTCCATTATTTAAGTAGATGCGCACCTTTGAAGAAATCCTAAATAGCTTTCGTGATGTCATTTTGGATTATTTTCCAGGCATAAATGTAAAAAGCCACACTGAATCCATCAGGGGCAGGGGCCGAGAGGGGGCGGTCGACCCCTCCGTGTCCAGAAAAAATTCTATTACCGTCAGTCGCCGACCCCTCCGCTCAGATCCGCCGACCCTCCCTTGCGTCAGTCACCGACTCCTTCGTCTTCTCCGTTCGTCTTTGTCGTTCGATTCCTTTTTTTTAAACGCAGACATAAAACGATGTCGTTTTGGTTTAATGAAATGACATTGTTTTATTTAACACCAAAACGACGCGTTTTGGTGACAAAAATTGAAAAATAACCCAAACGCCAGGAATCGAACTCGTGTGTGGAGGGATGATTTAGTATTGTCCAACCAACAGAGCTATTTGTTTTAGATGACTTTAATTTTGTAATATCTATGGTTCATAGAATATTTCCAAATGCACTAGTTCTGAAGCATCATAAAATTAAATTTTACTATAAATCTACAGTGACATGTAACGAAAAATAGTATAACTAGCAACATATCTGACAAAATTAAATACTTGAAAACCTACCAAAATCAACATTGAAATAGTTTCGTAAAATGTTTATGTCGTTTTATATATCTAGCTTGCTCAATAATTTGCATATCAATAGGGTAAATCATATAACATATTTACTTATAAATTTATTTGTAAATTATATCAAGTGGTATGAATTACATGAAAATATCAAAAAATTTGCACGTCGATTAGCTTGTACTGTCCAAAAAAAAATAAACAGAGCCGCTGCTCCCGAACCCCCCTTATATATCTGCCCCCTCGCCAGGTCCTGGCTCCGTCCCTGGCCAGGGGCTCCATCTGGATTCATATCTTCCAAGGCTTTCCTGATGTCTTTATTTTCAGGTATTTTAATAAGGTTTTCATTCATCTGGTTGGTAACCTCCGTAGTAATATTCTGAAGCAGATCCATGTTTGGGGGAGGGGTATAATGGTTAAAGAGTTTTTAATTATAACGCACAACAACAGCACCAATCTCCTCAACCTCAACTGTATAACTATCGTCATCCTTTTGAAATCTTATGTGGTTGTATTCTCTTCTTGCTCTAACGGTTGCGTGGAAAAAGGATGTGTTTCTGTCACCTTCCTTTAGCCAGTTAATTCTAGCCTTGTCATTTGCCATAATTTATTTCATGAGAATAGTATCAGCCCGAGACTTGGTGAGTTCATTAAAAATCTCTTCACTCCATCCTGATTCCAAATCCTTTTGAGCCTTTTCAATATTGCCCATTAGAGCATCCTCCTTTCTGTTTACGTCTCCAAAAATGTTCCAGTTCCATTGGTGTAGAGCTTTACGAAGGCAATTCAGTTTCAGGGCGAAATTAATTAACGGTTGTTCATGTAAGGAAACATCCCATTGATCTCTTAAGAAATCCTTGAAACTTGATGTCTTTCCCATATCCTCATCCTCATGTAATGGAAAACGAGACTTTGGTTTCCTATTTGGTAAATTTTTGCATAATAGCGGGGAATGACCTGTAACATTTCTAGTAAGGTGTATAACTTTAGGCAGGTCATGATCCTTCATATATTATCTATTGATCAGGAATCTATCCTGACGCTCTAAAATCATTTCCTCGCCTTGTCTATTATTTGTCCACGTAAAATTTGTTCCACTGTACCCAGCATCACTAAGACCTGCTCTCATTAAAAAATTGTTGAAATCCATAATGCTCTGTTCATATGCTCTATGTCGCCCAAACTTTTCCTCGTGGATGCGCTATGGTGTTAAAATCACCTCCAACTATCCAGGGACCATCAATAGAGTCTCCAAAATCTATGAGAGGTTTCCCCATGAATAGCTCCGTTCAGTTATATTGCACTTGGCATAGACAAAGTTGAACCAACCAGAAAAATCTCCTTCTTGAGCTTTACAACACATATATTGCTGATTTCATAAAATATTAGCAACCATAATATGATCTCTCCAGAAAATTCAAATCTTATTGTTATTATCATCACCATGGGCAGCTCTTTCATACTTTATGGACCTCCAAAACCTTTCCATATTATTGAAGTCTACCATAGGTTCAAGCAAAACAAGAATTCCTGACTTATATTTGGAAAGTAATTTAGATAGGTAAGAAAAAGTACCTTTACTTTTGATGCCTCTTCCAGCAAATTGTCTTAATCATTGATTATTGGTGGGCTTGGGTTCCGATACGTTGTGTTCTTTCGGCAGATTTGGGTCTTGGGTATTTTGATTCAGTGGTATTTCTGTGTTGTTATTTGGATGTCCTTCTGGCCTGGGGATAGGGATTCTAACAGCCAATGACTTGTCAGTTCCTGCTAGTTTGATAATGAGCTTTGTCGAGTCTGAGTGAAGATTTGGTTGAGGTATTTCTGTCTCAGCCTTCTTCTCAATACTTGTAGGTGTATAATGTTGTCAGATGCAGTTTTATCAATTGCCTTGTTTTCCTGTGGTATAACTTTGTTGGATTCCCCATCTTTCAGTCTTAGTGTCTGTAGGGGTGTCCTTGATTGAGGTATTTTAAAAAGAATGCCTGGGCCTTCTGAGTTTCAGACTGAGATGTTTTTGGTTGGTTGCCCTTTTTATTAGGAGCCTCAGGCCATTTTGTTTCCTTCTCCTTTTTCCCCTCGGCTGTAGTAACCTTTTTATTGGATACTAGTGCTGAGCCCGTCTTCCCGACGGGACTGCAGCGGAAAACAACATCACATTCCACAAACACACTCAAGATTATAGAGATTCAATAGGATTAAGAAAACCAACATCACTTTCAAAAAACAAACCTAAATACAAAACCGTAGGCCGTAGCACCTCATCTTCCTTCCCTCTCCAACAAAACCATTCTCTACAAAACCACATCCACTGTCTCCTGCAGAACCTGGATTTGAAGACGGCCACTGCAGAACCTGGATTTGAAGAAAGACACGGAAGCTTCAGTATTTTAGTGCAAATCAAACAAAAAGAAGTCGAAGCTTAAATAGTTGTGCTCCTCCTCTGTACGTAGCAACAGTCAATGAATTTCTATAATTGAAATTTAGAAACATTAGAGTTAAATATAACAGAAGAGCAAACCCGTCGTTTCAACGGGATGCGACGGCAATCGAAAAATTTATACTTTGTAAAGTATGCCTAAAGGCTACAGCACAACAATCATAGAACAACAATCATAGACAACTTGAGCAGAAAAACTCAAAATAGCAACATGTCAACCCTGCTAGTCAGCAACACTGTTAAAAGCAAAAAAGAAGCTCAAAAAATTTACAACCGCGCAAAACATCATTAAAGTTTCCATGCCGAAATTGAACTACATGACTAAACATCAAACAGAATTTCAAAACTCATTGCATAAAATATAATGTGACCGAAAACAAACTCGAAACCTGTCCAATGAAACATCACCTGTTTTGGTGCATTAATAGAACACAGAAGATCTTGCCAAAATGAATTATTTCTCACCTGCATTTCGTTAACTTCTTCCTTCATACGGTAGTATTCATTGAAAGCAACGTCTTGGAAGTTCTGCAGTAACTTCATAGAAGGAAAGGTAACGTTTTAGAAGAAAACCCTTCATGTTCTTTTCCAGGAAAATAAAATAGAAAGCGTGGATGACAAAAGAAGCTGTAAATAAGAATACCTCGCTATTCTTTTTCTTCAGTAGATCAATTTCCATCTTATGTGCTTCTATTTCTTTTCTACAGGCTTCAATCTCACTCTCCTTATCCCTCAATAATCTTTGCAGGTGCTCCACCTCAGTTAGATTCTTTTGGGCAGCTTCTCGTAGTTTCTGAAATAACAACAGCTTCTTATATTGTCAAGGCCACATGTACATGTTTGAAAATCTAGTGAGCAAGTTCAGAAAATAAGTTTGCAAGCAGACCCGGCACTCCTCAAAATTATGCTTGTTTTCTTCCCTCAGTTGCATGTTGCTTTCACGAAGCAAGCTCATCTCGGTTACCTGATTAAAAGGTTATTTTGTGTTAGTATGATGCAACATTCATGCTAAACTAAAATGTGTGCAAGCAGAGAGACATTACTCATTGTAACAAAAACATTACAAAACTTTTAGGAAAATGGACCATAAACATAGATCAAGCTGAGTATTTATACATAGAGAGTTGTTGACAGGGGCTTACGTTTGAGTAAGCAGCAGATCGGAACTTCTTGATTCCACCGTTTGGGAGAACGTCTTCTATGCAATAACCAAGGGGAGCTTCATAGAACAATGAACTACCGCTACTAAAAAAAATTACCACTAAACTGAATCCCACGGTAAGCAATTCACACCAACAGACCACAACAATAAAATCTATCAATCGGCGGCCAGAAATTACAATCAACCAAATAATCATCAACAATCAATTTACAGTGTTCAGAGAAACCTCATTGGCGGAGAGGAAAGGAATAGATACCTTCGATGGGTATGGGAGTGAACGGCGATTAGGAAAGGAAACCTAGCGAGCTTGATTTTGCGGTTGGATTGCAAACCGCCGAGAAAATTGAGTGGATAGGGCGGAGTTGTCAGCGACAAAATTGAGTTGAAGAGGCGCTGTCGGCAACGAAGACACGTCGCGATCGGTGGAGCGCTCGCCGTCGGTCTAAGAAGAGGCGATGGAGAGTTGATTGAAGAGGCGTCGCTGTCGGCGAAGACAGGAGCGCTGTGCGGATTAGGTGAGGGAGACGGTTTGCAACCCGATGGACCGGCGTACCGATGATGAGCATAAGGGGTCGAATTAGGTTTAGTTAATTTAGAGACGGAAAAACCCATTTTAGTGACAAAAAATATAGTCGCTAAATGGTCGATTCAAGATGACCTAATTTTTTTATATATATAGATGAGGCCAACCATAATATATGGGTAGTATAATCTCATTTAATAAATATACTTTTTTAGCTTATTTAATTATAAATTCGAATTTAAGTTATTTAGCATGTGTTTTAAATAATAAATTCATCAAAACATTCTAGAATATTGTAAGGTCTTTTTATTGACTATTAGTGTACATTTCCTAATTTTAATTAGGTTTAGTATTACTATGTACATTTTTGTATTCCTAGGTGAATTATATTGTCTTTTTTTAGATATCAGTAATTAAAGTATATGTTTTAATTAATAATTTAATAACAATATATATGTGACATATAAATAATTTTGAAGTGCATAATTTATAATATATGGTTTATATATATAAACCTTATGATATATTTATTATATTAGAGTTTATTATTATTTATGTAATTAATATTTTCTATTTTTATACATTTTAATTTCTTAGGTGATCTTTAACAATTCAAAGTGATGGTGGGGGCACACCGCAGTTGGCGGCGAACGATGGCTGGCGACGGCTGACAGGTGGCGGCTGAGAATAGGTGGCAGCGGACGATGGCAGGTGGCGGCAAATGGCTGGCAGCTGAAGGTTGGCGACTGACGGCTGATGGCGGGTGACAGCTGACGATGGCCGACGGCTGGCAGCTGGCGGCAGACGATGGCTGGCGGCTGATGGCGACTGGCAATAGGCGATGGAGGCTGACATTGACTGGCGGCTGACGGCGGTTGGCGGCGGCTTACGGCTGACAGTTGGCGGCTAACGATTATTAGCGGGTGGCCCCACATGATGGCTAGGGGCGGCTGGCGGCTGACGATGGCTGGCGGCTAATGGCGGTTGCCAGTTGATGATGATGGCTGGCGGTTGACGATGCCTAGCGGCGGCTGGCGGCTAATGGCAGTTGGCGGTTGACGATGACTGGCAGCAGACGCGGCTGGCGGCGGATGATGGCCGGCGGCGGCTTACGACTTGCGGCTGACGTAGGTATGCGGCTAGCGACTGAAATTCTTAAACTATCCTTCTTCGGTTCCGATGACTCCAACGAATGGCGTTGGCACTGTTCGCAAATGGGAATTGCACTGTTCGACGAATGGCGTGGACAGTGTTCATGGATGCTTTTCTTTGGAGACATGTGGTCCTATTTATATTCAAAAGACTTTACCCCTTGAAAATTATCAAGTCCTAATCTGATTATGATTGAGACTTAGAAAATTATCAATTCATATTAAAATTATTATCTAGTTTTTTTGAATGAATTTAGATAATTCTTCAACAAACAAAAAATGACCTGAGTGCATGGCATGCATGCCATGAATGAAGGTTGACGTGGCCAGGGGCGGAGTCAGGAATTTCATGGCGAAGGGTTGGAAATACAAGGGGGTTATCCACGACTGAGCATCATGCCTCTGGTCTGTGCAACTCCACGACCAATCTGCCCGACCGAGCAAGCCTGCAGACAGTTTGGACCTTTGGAGCTTTAGAAGAGTCCACAGGGAGCATCCCATCTCCGATTGCAACGAAACAAAGTGAATTGGAAAGAGGACTCAAAATGCTATAACTTCCTGCTCAAGTCAAGCATGGCTTCTAAGTAACTCCACGAGTCATGTTTAAAATCACATGTATCGATTCCAAGTCATATTAATAGGAGGTGGTAGATAAGAAAATGCTTTATCTGGAAGAATTTTTTTACAGACAGCCAAATAAAATGAACAATGATAATCTGGTTCAGGGAAGCAAAATCTTCAATCCGAAAGAAACAGAGAATTAAAATTCTAATATTAGCAGTAAATACATTAAACCTTAGCACTTCATCAGATCCTCAGAGGCGCATACATGTTATAGTCACTTTCAAAACTCTTCTGAATGATGGAACCCTTATAGTGCCTATTGCCTTCTATGGAAGACACGCTTTTCAAATAAACATTCAAATGTGCTCAAAGATTTCACAGCCAGTTGAGTTCTCATTTTTTTAGAATTTTTGTTACAATTAGAAAAAGTAATGGACTACCCTAGCGTATGTTATCGCAGATGTTGCACAGAAGCATCATATTTCTTACATGGCCATTTATTTCCAGAGGAAAATTCTATCATTCTATAGCTAAATGTAAACGTGCCTATTTGCACCGTCCTTACCCATACGACTCCCCAATCCATGTCCCCAAATTTGTTCATACTAATCAACCAACAGTCCAATCAAAATGATTAATGGTAAGCTGCATATCCTCATCAACATTTACACCGGGACGTGCCCAAATTGAATTCCAAATAACATCAACCAACAGTTATGACAAACTTTATACCTTGATTGGCAGCAGCATCGCCAGGCACATAACCCCCGCTATTTAAAAACTCTATAATATCATTCATAGACCTTCCATACACAGCCCATTTAGGGTTCTTCTACTTCACTCTCCCAATAAACCCTTCCACCTCCTCCTTCTCTTCTTCCACCACATTCTCTTCTTCGGGAAAGCTGGGATTATCCAACACAAGAGGATTTAACTGCGCCAATTTCTCATTCCCCAAAACAACATACTCCTCCTCCAAAACCTCATTCTTCAATGGCACCAATCATTTCCTCTTCCTATCCAACCTAGCACCAAATTCTGCTTGCTGAGCAATAAACCTCCTCTCCTTCTTCGTTATATTAACCGCATCCTGCACTTCTTTCCACCTCCCCGGCACCAAATTTTCCACCTCAACAACCGATCTCCTCTCCTTCAACTCCATCCTCACTGTTTCATCAAACTCACGCAATAAATAAGGATTGGGCTTAGTGTTGGTATTGGGTTTGATGGAATATTATGTATAAGCCCAATATGCATATATGTATAAGCCCTGTACTTAGTACCCTAAACCCTAAATCAAATTGGTTTTGGCCCGGTATCGAAAGTCATTACCAAAGGTCCTGAATTCATTTACCGTGAATTAACAAATCCTAAACCCAAAACTCTAAACTCTAATGTTTAGAATGTAAGTAATTATTTTTTAAGATTTACGGGTTTGAGATTTAGGGTTTATGCTTTAGGGGTGTTGGTAATTATGACTAACGAGTTATTAAAACATAAAGAAGGGGTGTGTTTTTTTGTTTTATAGTTATATTTAAATTATTTTATTTTATTTGTATATTTAAAGTGATTTTAGGTTTATGAAAAAAATCAGATTAAAAAAAGAAGAAGTGGTTCAATTGAAACCAGTTCAATTGAGTATAACTATAAAATCAAATTTTGTTGAGGTTACATGCCAGACGTGAAAATAGTGGACTGAAACAAGTTACATACATACAAATACACATCTAACAATCAAAACAGCATAATCTAATGCATATCAAAGATGGTAT
>JAWWMW010000207.1:175886-193839 GCA_035048345.1 Echeveria elegans | reverse complement strand
TTTTAATTTTAATTTTAATTTTAATTTTAATTTTAATTTTAATTTTAATTTTAATTTTAATTTTAATTTTAATTTTAGTTTTAATTTTAATTTTAATTTTAATTTTAATTTTAATTTTAATTTAATTTTAATTTTAATTTTGTTTTTAAAAATTTTTTTAATTAATTTTAGAACTTCCCGGTGGTGAAGACGCCTTAGAACTTTGCATTAGGGAAAGTGTGGAGATCAGGAAGTCATCAAAGAGCTTTAATCATGAAGTATGAGAAGCTTTTGAATGGCTGGAAGAGATGCCCACACAGTCGGGATGGTGTGATTTAAATGTAGTAAAATTATGTGCAACTGCAAAACATGTCCCGTCTGTTGTGCATGCTCCAGAGATTGAATTAAAACCCCCACCAGAGCACCTGAAATACATATTCCTAGGCCAAGCAGAGACATTTCAGGTTATCATCAAGAAAGGGTTAGAAAAAGAGCAAGAAGCGAGGTTAGTGCAGATTTTGAGTAGCCATATATCAGCAATAGGGTGGACTATAGCTGACATCAAAGGAATAAGTCCAAGTGTATGCATGCACCGTATTTTATTAGAGGATGGTGCAAAGCCGGTCAGACAACCTCAACGGATATTGAATCCAATGATGATGGAGGTTGTGCAGAAGGAGGTCCAGAAGTTGCTGGATGCATGTGTAATTAATCCAGTGAGTGGATGAGTCCGGTTCATATGGTGCCTAAAAAGACAGGAATTGTGGTAGAGAGAAATGATAAGGGGGAGCTAGTGCCGAATAGAATTCAGAATGGATGGAGGATGTGCATCGACTATAAGAAGTTGAACGCAACCACACGAAAAGATTATTTTCCGCTTCCATTCATTGATCAGATGATAAACAGACTAGCAGGTAAACCTTATTTTAGTTTTCTTGACGGTTATTTTGGTTACAATCAGATTCCATTAGCACCAAAGATCAGGAAAAGACAAATTTCACTAGCCCGGTAGGCACATTTGCATTCCAGCGCATGTCGTTTGGATTATGTAACGCACCAGGCAGGGGCGGAGTCAGGTGGGGTCGGCCGACCCTACCGTTGCTAGAAAATTTGCCGATTACCGTGCTCCCGTCGACGCCTGCCCACCGCCACCCTGCGTTCCTTCCTCTGCCGCATATCGTCTTCTCCAATTTCCTCGTCTGTCTTTCTTTTTGTAACAAAAACGATGTCGTTTGTTGTTTAATAGAACAACGTCGTTCCATTAAACAGCAAAGCAAACGACGTCGTTTTTGTTACAAAAAATATTAACTACAAAGGTAAAACTAACGGGGAAGGAGAGCGGGAGCGGGGAGAGGGAGACGCATCAGTGCGAGTGCAACCAGGACGAACCGAATTGCCGCTTCTCATTTATGGATTCAATCGTTTCCGCTGACTTCAATTGGTAGTTTATCATCGCTAGGTATGTGGCCTTTTCTGATTATTTAAAATTTTGTGTCTGCGTGTTATATTTTATAATGAAGTTTAGGGTAAGATTTAATGTTAGATGTGTTGATTTTCTGTATGTTTCTGATTAGGCAAATCTGGTAATTTACAGTTTGATGTAGACATTGGAATCAACTAGGGATTTTTCATTTTAATTTTGGTAGTGTTTTTGTTTGGTGTGCGCGTCAGATCTGCTTCATTTTTTGGCAACTGAACTGTTTATTTTGATTTTGTTGAGTTGGGGGATACTGAGTGGCTGATGTTGTTATGTTTTTTTGGCAATTCTCGCGGAGTAGATATTTAGAACTTTTGAGTAGAGAATATGATGAAATACTGCTGTATCAAATTGTGATTTTTTGAATAGAGTATATTTACTTCTATACTGTTTTCTTTTCGGTTCTTTTTGTGTGTAAAATATATGAACTACATCATATATTAACTTGTATTGTCTAAAAAAAATCAGGGTTCTACGTCAAACCCCTTCTGTTTCCGACCCCATGCCGGGTAATTCCTGGCTCCGCCTCTGGCCCCAGGTACCTTTCAGCGTGTTTTTATAAATATTTTCAGATTTGCTTAAGACTGTGTTGAAGTGTTCATAGATGATTTTATTGTCTATGGTAACTCTTTTGATGAGTATTTATGTAGTCTAGAAAAAGTACTTGCACATTGTGTTGAGAAAAATATGGTGCTTAACTATGAAAAATGCCATTTTACGGTCACACATGGTGTGGTGTTGGGTCACATTGTTTTTGTAAGTGGCATTGAGGTAGATTAAGCAAAAATTGACATTATTCGTAAATTGACTTATCCTATTGACCAGCGTTGTTTCAGGTCTTTTCTAGGGCATGCAGGGTTTTATCGCAGGTTTGTAAAAGATTTTTCGAAAGTTGCACTACCGTTATCAGGTCTATTACAAAAGAATGTGCCTTTTGAATATACCGCAGACTGCACATGAGCTTTTGATAAGCTTTGTGACGCTCTGACTAGTGCACCTATTATCCAGGCACCAGATTGGATCCAACCCTTTGATAATGTGCGATGCAAATGATTATGCGTTGGGTTAAGTCATTGGGCAGCGAAAAGACAAGAAGCCAGTGGTGATACATTACGTGTTTAGAACTCTAGACGTAGTACAAATGAATTATTCCACAACTGAAAAAGAATTGTTGGCCATTGTTTTTGCTCTTGATAAATACCGTTCTTACTTACTTGGTTCAAAGGTTGTTGTGTTTTCGGATCACGCGGCAAGAAGATATCTGATGACCAAGAAGGAGTCAAAGCCTAGACTGATTAGATGAATTTTACTACTCCATGAGTTTGATGTGGATATCAAAGATAAGAAAGGAATAAAGAATTCAGTGGCTGATAATCTTTGTAGGATCACGAGTGAAGACAAAGTTAAATCTGTGAAGGATACATTCTCGGATGAGCAAGTCTTTGCTATACAGGTAAACACACCATGATATGCTTATATAGTTAACTACCTGGTTGGAGGTAAATATCCACATCCATGTACTAAAGCGCAAAAGTCAAAGCTTAAGCATGATGCTCGTTATTATATTTGAGATGATCCTTATTTGTGGAAAGTAGGTGTTGATAGGCTTGTTAGACGATGTGTGTGTGATCATGAAATTTCATACATTCTATCTTTCTGTCATGAGCATGCTTGTGGTGGTCACTTTAGCCCTAGCTGTACTGCACGTAAAATTCTCGAATGTGGATTCTATTGACCTAGAGTATTTGGTGATGCGCGTAATGATTGTAAGAACTGTCATAGATGCCAAAGGGTGAAAAATATTTATGCATGAAATGATGATGACCCATGAGTAATGTGGTGTGTTGAATACCACAAGGCTAGAGTTATATATATATATATAGCCCTAGCCCTACACGTGCGCCTAGGTCGGCCCTATGCGAATATGCACAACATTTACATATCCACACAGTGTGAAATAAGGCAGTGTTGGAACATTTGATCAAAATGAACGTATGCACGCTATGTTTATGAAGTGGTGAAACAATGTTATGCACTTTCATTCAGTCAATTAATTTGATGCGTATGCGGTGTACATAGGCACCATGTCAATGTTACGCCTATGCATGCTGCTAAAATCATTGAACATGAATACAGTTCAATTTTATGTCCTTTTGAAACGAACAAGTTAATATTATCAAGAAAAAAAATCATAAATTAGGGTAAATATACACATATATATTTATGGGGAAGGATCAGGTAAAAAGTATAAAGAGATCTTAGCCATATATTCTAATGAGATCAATGATTGAGATTATTCAATTAATATCCATTTAATTAGAATAAAAAATAATTATTCAATATTTGAGGGTATTTCAGACATTTTGATCTGATTAATATGTGAATTATAAAACTCAAATAGGTGATAGAAAAAACTGAACATGAAAAAGTACATTAGATTCGTGAATTATGTACATCAAACAGGTGACAGGAATTTCATGTCTCGTCTCTTTCCGATCAACATGATGTTGTCTCTTCAAAATGGATTTTTTTACATTCAAAATGAGAAGAATACTCATTAAAAATGTCGAGCAAGCTATTAAGGATTAATATAAATACTATGTTTCCATATTTGCCTATTTTTAAATTTAAATATTATTTAATATTATGATTTAATCTGGCCGTAAGATGAAATAAACGGATGGTCGTGATCTTTTAATACTTTGTACAATAAAAGAGTCTTTTTATTTGATCCATCCCCTATATTTATAGGGGAGGGGATCACTTGAAAAAGATTGTTAATATATAGAAAGTAGAAAGTGATCATAACCGTTAATATATCTTATAATCAATGACTGAGACTATTCAATTAATATCCATTTAATTACAATAAAAAATGATTATTCAATGTATGAGGGTATTTAAGACATTTTGATCTGATTTACATGAGAGTTATAAAATTCAAATAAGGGACAAAAAAATTGTACATAAAAAAGTACATCAGATTCATGAATTATGTACATCAAACAGGGGACAGAAAATTCATGATTGTTTTCATTCGGTTCGGTTCATGTTTAAAAAATTTCTAATCAAATTGATGAATATGATGAGGAGGGCTCGAATACTCAAGAAACTAATCCGTTGAGCGGAAAGGAAGGAAGAAGCCTTCCAAAAAAACCAAGAATGAAAGGTCCACTGGACATGTTTGTTACCCCTAAGGCTAATCCAAACAAAGCTGTTGGAAAAGATATTCATAAAGTGGTGGAAAGAGAGTTAAGAGACAAAACTTGTAGAAAAATTGCTAGATTTTTTTATAATGCCGGCATTCCTTTTAATGCCGCAACTTATCCTAGCTTTGGAGAAATGTGTGAGGCTATTGGACAATATGGTACGGGATTGAAGCCACCTAGCATGCATGAACTAAGAGTTCCTCTTCTTAAGAAAGAAGTAGAAGCCACGAAGAATGCAATGAATGAGCATAGAAAGGAGTGGGCTACAGTTGCTTGTTCAATTTTATCCGATGGTTGGCGTGACTCAGTTGCATCAAAGGATATTGTGAACTTTCTTGTGAACTCTCTAAAGGGTTCTATGTTCATACGATCTATAGATGTTTCAGAGGTGAAAAAAGATGCCGATATGTTATATAAAGTGCTTGATAACATGGTTGAAGAAGTTGGTGAGCACAACGTGATTCAAATTGTGACAGATAATGCATCTAACTATGTCAAGGCCGGTAAGAAACCCTAAATATTTATTTAGAATCTATAAGTATTTTAATTATTGAACTTATATATTTCTAATTTGTTTTCTTATCGTTGTAGGATCATTGCTAGAAACCAAAAGACCTCATCTTTATTGGACTCCTTGTGCGGCACATTGCATTGATCTTATGTTGGAGGATATAGGAAATATCCCTGAAGTCAAGAAGGCACTTAAGATGTGTATCTTCATGAATGGTTATATATATAACCATATTCCACTTGTGAACATGATGAGAAAGTTCACAAATCAAAGGAATTTGCATAGGCCGGCGGTTACTAGGTTTGCAACTTCATTCATCACTCTTTCACAATGGCATAGACAAAAGGGAAATTTGAGGAAGATGGTTCTTTCTGATGAGTGGAGACAATCCAAGTGGTCAAAGGATGCTGGGGGAAAAAAGATAGCATCTTACATTTTACAAACCACTTTTTGGAGGAATGTTCTTTACTCGCTTAAGTTGGTAGGGCCACTTGTGAAAGTTCTAAGGATGGTTGATGGTGAAAAGAAGCCGGCTATGGGATACATTTATGAAGCCATGGATAGGGCTAAGGAGGCTATTGCTAAGACTTTTATGATGAAGAAGGAGCAATACAAAGTCGCCTTTGATTTTATTGACAAAAGATGGGAATGTCAACTTCACCGTCCTTTGCATGCGGCTGGTCATTTTTTAAATCCGGCCATTTATTTTGATAACCCAGAATCGGCTAGTTGCGGAGAAGTAATAGATGGTTTCATGGCATGCATGGATAGGTTGGTTAGAGACGTGAGCACCCAAGACAAGATTATACCCGAGTTGTCAAAATACAAAAATGCAGAGGGTGGTTTTGGATCACGAATAGCTATTAGACAAAGAAAATTAATTTCTCCAGGTAATAAATTTTTTGCATTTGTGATATATGACTATAAGTTTTGCTTAATGTTATTTGCAATGGCTTTAACTAACATAATGTTTTATTTTAAATAGCTGAGTGGTGGTCTAATTTTGGAGCTTCAACTCCTAATCTCCAAAAGTTTGCCATAAGAGTTCTTAGTCTTACTTGTAGTGCTACTGGCTGTGAAAGGAATTGGGGTGTCTTTCAACATGTAAGACTATTCTTCTTTTATTATTTATTTCATACATTTAAACAACTACTTTATTTATACAAATACACCTTACAATATTTTTTTCACAACTTCATACGAAGAAGAGAAATCAGTTGGCTCAAAAGCGATTGAATGATTTGGTCTTTGTGAAATATAATCGTGCTTTGAGACGTCGTTTCATTAAACAAGACATTGCGGATCCTATAATTTTGGAGGATATAGATGAAAGCAACGAGTGGTTGCTTGGGAGGATGGAAGAAGATGATTCTGATGATGGGATAGAGTATGTGTTTGGGGATGATAATTTGAATGGAACCGAGTTGCTGGAATTTCTGGTGCCAATGATCCTAGTTATATGACTAGAGCTTCAAATGCGGTTGATAAAGGAAAAGGAATTGCGATTGAAAGTAGCACCGCTCCACAATCTTGTTCTCGTACAATTGTTTCAATGGATAATGATGATGATGAAGAAGAAGAATATGATGTTGATGATGAGAATGGTGAAGATACTATTGAGGACGTTGATTCTATTTCTGATTTAGAGTTTTAGTGTCTCTAAGATGATGTGAACTACCTAGTTAACTTATGGAACTGTTGTCTTGCTGTTTTTCCTCCTTTTATGCATTTCCGTACCAAGAATATATGTTGTTGTCAAAGGAAATGTTGAACATGTTTTATCATTACAAGTTGTTGACAGGAACATGTTTTACAATTAAGATAGTAAGTTTTTTGTGAAACTGTGCGCCTCGTGTGCATGAGGCGCGCGCCTTCGCCGCGCGCCTCGCGCCTCGGCAAAAATACCCCTTTGCGCCTCGGTGCGCCTCGCGCCTCTTAAAACTAAGACATCTATGGGTGATATGTTACCAGCCACCACACATAAGCTGCAGGAACATATGATTTGTTAAACCAGAAAGTCCAACTAGCAGAAGCATACAAGCCAAAATTCTTAGCAACATTTACGACAAGAGAAGTAACACATAATGAATAAGGCTAAGATTCTGTTCTTTTGACTTTAATATAAAGTCAGTTCAAGTAACGAATAAACATTCACTATTTTAAAATTATTTTAAAAGTACAATAAGACTTGAAACTATGAGTACAAGATTAACACTCATTAAAACTATTTTTATAATAAAAATTATATGCAAGTATAATTTATTAATTATTTTTAAATTTTCTGTTAAGTTCACTTCAAAAGAACGGACCTAACACTGAGATCATCAGTACTAGTAGAATATGAGGTTCAAAAATACCCTTTGTTGCCGCGACGTATGCTTTTGACAACCTCCTTGACACCACGTTTCAAACATTTCTGTTCAGCAGCTGCAACAAAAGAAAGATGATATCAATAGACAAATTTCTCATCATCAACAACAACAACAAAGAAGAAGAATAAAGTACCTCTGCGGACGAGCTTGAGTGTTTTCTTGCAGAGCTTCTTGCCAGAAAGCGGCTTGGCGATAGGAGCCAAAGCAATGACCTTCTTTTGCTTAACGGCTGACTTATCGGTTTCACTGTCGCTTCCCATCACTACGGTGGCTGCTCGCTATTCGCTAGGGTTTTAGACTATATATAATGTTCAGATTAGTAGAGGTTTAGTAAATATGGGCTTGCAATGTCAGGCCCAAATAAGAAATGCGCAAACCCCAAACATTTGCAGACATTTTTTTTTACTGTGGTTCCAAATTTCTTATTGCAATTTATTTCTCTTACAATTTTCTCATGAAAAATTTATTTTTTAAATTTTCTTTTCCTGTTCTTTTTTTTCACAACCAAACGGGCATTACCGATTAATTTAACAAAATTCAGAGCTTTATGTTGTTCCGCTCATTTTAATAATGTAAACACTCTTGTGAAGTAAGGCTAAGAATGAAGACGTGCATGTCATGCTTGCACCTGTTGGAGAGTTAATAACGGCAGATCAAGATTCGATGCGCTTGAAGATTCTTTTAAGTCTAGTCTCTAAGGGCAATGTGTCAGTCATTTCTCTGTTTTCTAAGTACTTTTGTTGTTCAGCAGAGCTTATGGCTCCTTGTGAGCGCAAGGATGATACTTGTCCTCAACAACAAAGCTTCCAAGGCCATGTATGTAGCAATAACTGTTGTAAAGTATGAACTCACCTGATAAACCTGTGATATTATTGTGATACTCAAATGTATACTTCCAGTTTCAAGCAGTTGGATCCTTCGATTTAACTTTATGTTGTGTGTTCCCTTTACCACGTAGCTATGTATATAGGTAAGAACTTCCTACGGAATCTGTTTCATTTCACCTCAGGCCTCTGGACCAACTGTCCGGAGCATGAGAACACATGTATCTCAGTCTTGTGCTTGCCTGTTTGTTCCCGAAAGCACCTACTGTAAGACATGAGTCAGGTCGGCCTACTAAGTACTAATACATATGTTTCTACAATTTTGGGAATTGTCTGAAAACAGTTACCATTGCAGGGAATGTCAGAACTAAGAAACAATGTAAGAAATGTCAGAAACAATCTTATTGACTTTTTCATATTATGAACAGAAGCATCAAACAAGGAAAGCAAACCAATTGCAACAGTGATTAACATCTGTTTTTTTGTATAAATACTAGAGACTTTCTACTTAGAGTTCATCCTTAATGTTGGCTGTTGATGATGCATCTTCAGAATCGTTGACAATTGGATATGAAGCCTGCATCGCTATACCGCAAAGGCCTTCAGGCTTGGAAATGCCGCGCTGGAACCTAATATATCCCTCTTCTCCCCAATCAGGGCCCCATGAGTTTCTTACTATCCAGTACTTGGTTCCGTCTTGAGCTGTCCCATAACCAACAGCTACAACTCCGTGATCAAGGTTTGTTCCACATTGGCCGGTAAATACGCCCTGCACCTCATCGGTATATATACATTCAGTTAAGAATAAACATACTGAAAAAAGTTACGTTAATATATATTCCAGATTATGTACCTCTTTGTAGAACTGAAAAGCCGATCCTTCTGCGTCTATAGCAACTGATACAGGCTGATTGGCAACTGCTTTGAGCAATGCGACTTCGTCGTTAGCCGGTACATCCTCATGCCCATCAACCGTTACTACCGAATTTCCTTTCTGGCAATAATATTTCAAGTGGAGCTTTAGGGAGGGAGAGTATCATGATTACGAAACATAAATCTCTGTGTAAAATGGAATCCAAACAAAACCTTTTTAGAATCACAAGATCCCTGTAGGGCCTCATAAGGGTAATCGTCTTCTGTCGTTAGACCGTTACTCTTAACATACTCAAATCCAATGTCCATGAGTCCTCCGTTACACCCCTGGTTTTCTGTTGTGTCGCAATCTACTAGCTCTTGCTCAGACAAGGAGATTAGCTTATTATTCTTGATCTGGTGAATTCCCTCCACGGCCGCAACAGTTGAAAATGCCCAGCAGCTACCTACAGCATCGGCAGGATTTGGATGTTCAGAGAAATTCAAGAAGCAATTGCATTTTTTTTCTTATATACGTGTAATCGGCAGTTAAGAATGAACATACCACACTGCTGTTGATTCTTGACAGGATTAACAGCACCTTTCTTCCTCCAGTCAACAGACGGCGGGACAGTTGTGACATTCTCATACATGAAAGAGACATTACCACGTGGTGCCCCACGGAACATCATGTGATGAGCAATTTTGGAGCTGGCAAAGGTAGCCTTGAACTCATGGTTAGTCATATCTCCAAACTTGTTCAACTGAAGCTTATATGGCTTGTCTTGCTTGTTGAACTCATGCACAAATTTTACATTCTCCTTGAACACATTGAACCTCTTTTCCTTCTCGTGCAGGCTTCGGGACACTGTGTGTTGGCTTCTCCACCTCTCGTACAGTTCCTGGAGGCTATCCTCAGTTTCAAGCTCCTTCTCATGAAAATCAAAACTGGAAGTAAGTCCAAGGACCAGTGCCAGGGACAGAATAGCTAAAACATACTTTGTTCTCATCATTTTCAAACAATGTATATTGCATATGATGTGTGATATGTTGAATGCAAAGGGCACCGAGGGGGCTTCATATATATATAGGCAGACCGCGGACAAGGCCTAGGGCGGTTTAGGATTGCTTACAAGCATCAACAACCAGCTGATTATGGATAATGACGAGTTCATTTTCTTGTGCTTAGATGTTCATCCAGGAGTGGCTAAATTTTAAAATAGAAGACGGAATAATGGATAGCATAAGAACGAACGCAACTGCTTATTTTCCAGCAGGTTACATCACTACTGCGCACATTGCATCGAATCCTACTTGATTAAGTTGGCCATGCATTTAAGATTGCATGCATGTTCATGTTACTACAGACAACACAGCTTCGGTACAGTAACTTTTTTTTCTTGTTTTTTGAAACAAAAAGATCATTTATGCAAAGGAAATGAAATTTAAATGGGAATGAAATTCGCTGTATTAAAAAACGGTGTTTAAAAAAAATGAAAGAATATAAAATCGTTTGGATGGATTTGGACGTAAGTACTTTGTTAGGCTTATGCATGTTGGGTGAATATGTAAAGCAAAACCTTAAAGTGAGTGTCAACTTGGGGTAAAGACCAGGTCCGGACAAATACGATTCCTTCAAAGCAGAACAAGATATTGTTAAAGGAGATGGAATAAAAGTGAAACAGAAATGCAGTTGGCAACATGAACTTCCGAAGATAAAAGAAAGGTTTATGATGACCAATATGGCATATATATATATGTGACTAGCTTTGCTCCCGTCGTCCCGACGGGAATTTTTTCCGTGTCTCAATTCGATTCTCCTCAAATTTTATAACGTATTTCAAATAATTTTTAATTTGTACATATGAATTTTTAATTTGTAATTTTTAAATGTGTTAATTTTTATTTAATATAAATTTCAATTTTTTTTAATTTTTAATTAGTATTTTTTGTTTTTGTCTTATTTCTATTTTGTCTTATTACTAATTCATTTATTGACGAAAATGCTAGATTTAGCAACGGAAAAAAATTCGTAGCTATTGACGTGTTGAGGACGTAACTTTATTATTAGTATAGATTACAAACAAAAATGTAAAATAGCTCTGAGACTATATAAATAATTAAATAAAAAGCAACTCAAATTGTCATTACTCATTAACCTGAATCACAAGAGTCTAGACACGGGAAAAAAGACATCAAAACGAAGTGATCAAACAATGAAACAGACACAAGACAAATCACAGTATTTTAATCTGAGCAAACAAATCAAACTGAACACTTCTTAAACTTGAGGAAACAGAGACACAACATAAACTTGAACCTGAACAAGCAGACACAACATCTTCCGATCCATTCTCCGACTGATCGAGAAGACACAAAGCGAGCCATGTTCAATCCTCAACCAGCAATGAATTCTCAAAATCAGGTTCATCAAGTGCATGACACAGTGTTCAGCTTCAGCAAACTCCAAAAATCCAACATCTTCCAATGAGTCAAGATCACCCTTACATGAGCCCTAACTCTGAAATTTCTTCATGTTCGAACTTTTTCGCACAAATTACACTTATATTTCCAAGTTCCTCCAGTTGAGCCAACCTTTTCCAATTTTGTAACGAACTTCCCACAATGGAAGAGAGTCATGCCACAACCTCAGTCTCCACAAATGACTTTCCACACTACTGCAGTACTGCCGCTGTTGGAACTTAATAGTTGAGACTGAGAAGCCATTGATGAATCAGGTACCCTTGCTACATAGCCTGATGAAAACAAATGTTTAACAAAAGCGACGCCGTTATAATAACTGCATGCCACGAAACGCAGCGTTTTGACGTTTAACGAGAAGCTTCCAGGCATGTGAGAAATGTTGTAGAGAGAGCGAGAGCGAGAGAGAGAGAGATAGGGATCCTCCGAATTAAGTCTCGGTCTCGCTGCGATTCTCCGGAGGGTACAGATTGAGAATTTGAAACGGGAGGTGGCGGATATGGACGAGGAGCGACTTTTGGCGCGGGAGCGGCATCTGATGGAGCAGATACGGGAGCTTGACGCGGTCGAATTGCCCGTCGAAGAGGTTGATGAGTATCATCAGGATTCCGATGATGATGAGGATATGATGTAATTCTAACTTCTCTCATTCCGATTTATTTGTTCGGTTTGGCTTCTTCGTTAGATTTTGTTTGCTTGGATATTTATTTGTTTAGCTTCTTGTCATGCTCTAGAATCCTTGCTGTGAGACCTTATAAACTACTTATGATAACATCCAAGTATATGTTCAGATCTTGTTTTGGATTATTTTACTCATTGCGTGCTTAGCAAAATGATAGTTCATACAGGCGGCACTGTGATTCTTCTCGAGTATTTATGTAGCTCTATGAAGATTCAGAACAGTAGCCCCTCCATATAAATCTCGTTAAAGAAACAAAAAGTGCTACATTCTCATCTCTTTCATTTGGCTATTAGATTCTGTCTTTTAATTGGCTAATTATACGCTGTTCGTGGTTTCTATGCTTTTATGCGTGAAGTGGCCCTATTTACCGAGGGGGCGAAGCGCATACGTTTACATTTGACACCTGTTTGGCTTCCTTGCACTCTTATCTTGGCGGTAATATCTCATTTATGGTCGTTATTATTTACGTATTCTTTGCATTTTTATTTACCTTTCTTTTTGCTTTTTGATGGTATGTCATGGGATTGTAGATGTCGTGGACACTCAACAGAGGTTGTCTTTTCTGGATAGTGGAGCCAATGTAACCCTGCCTATCTTCTATCTAAAAGGTACTTTAGATCTGTGGTAACATAGTGTAGCTTAGGTACAAGTACAATGTGGCACTCCATTCGGATCTCAAGCTTGTGCGCTGTTTATTAATCATACATGGCATCTACACTTCAATGTTTTTTTATTAGCATGTGGATAATTTCTGTTGTGCAGGTATCTGAATGACATGAACAACTTGTTGAATAATTATATCGGATTTTAGTATTCTGTATTTTTCATTTAATTTTATCCACTCTTATTTACACTCTTAGAAAAAAAACAAAGGTACTCTATGAAGATGTTCACCACTTATCCATGTTGTCCTCTGTAGGAGTTGTTCTATTTCCAGAGGCGACCCTCCCTTTGAGGGTTGTCCAGCATAACTTCATAGCGGCTATTGAACGAGCTTTGTCACAAGTTGATGCCCGATACATCATAGGAGTGGTAGGTGGTATTTCAGATGGAGATTTCTTATTTTTATGTGTGTAGTAGACCCTGAATTATTGTAATAATCTGGCCGCAGATTAGGGTTTATAGGGATTCGGACAGTGATACTTTAAAATTTGCAAATACTGGAACAACTGCTGAGGTAAAACTTTTCACCTTTTGCATTTGCCTATAATTATGAAGTTGCTTGGCATATTTACATATAATGCCTGCTTTGTAAATCTAGCTCCAATTTACCAGCTGCACTAATTGCATCAAGAAGTTGATTGCAATATTTTGTTATTTAGACTTGGTAAAATGTACTTGTGAAAATGCTACAGATCAGACAATATCGTCGTTTAGAGGATGGATCTCTCAATGTTTTGACTCGTGGCCAGCAGAGATTTCGAGTGAAGCGGCGCTGGATTAACGAAGAAAGGACGGTGAGACTTTATTAGATAGCTGACTACTAACATCTTGACTTTATCGTCTTACACTTGAATTTAATATCATTACTTATCTTGCAGCCTTGTGGAGAAGTCCAAATAATTCAAGAAGATCGGCCTTTAAGAACTCCTAGAGATGCATTTGGGGATCGTGCACCGTTGATGAAACTTCGTTTTCATGATTCTACATCTTCTTCGAAAACATCCCACTCCAATGGCGACAATAATTCAGATGATAGTTTTGAAAATGAACTTTCAACTGAAGAAATGAGAATGCATCAATCAGCCCTTGATACATGTTGCGGGTGTGATGTGATTGATGAATCGACAAGCAGCGATGATGGAAGGTTCGTCTGTGATTCAGAATTTCAAACTGGAAGGTTTTGTACAAGAACTAGGCATTTGACTTGTAGTCGAAGCAGTGATTCAGGGACTGACAAGTATCCATTGCCAAATCGTTATCATAGAAATGAAAGATGGAGAAAGAATTGGCTTTCTGGCCACACAGAACAATCACATAGAGTTTCCCGGACTTTTTTGCCTTATTGGGTTTATAGGATGTACGATTCATACTCTCTTGCTGAAAGACTAGCAGGTAATATTCAAGCACATGAACTTTTTGCTGATATTGCTCTTTTCTCAGCATTAACACTATCAGTAATCATTTTGCAGCCAAGCTTTAGTAATCATGGCTTTTAACCTGCAGCTTAGAGGCTTCATTGTTGTTGTCTATATTTGTTCTCCATCTTTTGGATGTTGTACGCTGATCATTATGTCGGTAACTGGCATATAATGATATCTTTTTGTAGAGACATGGAAACATGTTATCGGGTCACCCAACATGGATGGATTCGCAAAGAAGCCTGATCTGTTATCATTCTATATTGCCAGTCAGATTCCTGTGTCTGAATCTATTAGACAGGAGCTTCTGGAGATTGATGGGATATCATACAGGTTGCAGAGAGAAATTGAGCTTCTCGAAAAATTTGACCGTGTTAGGTGTAAAAATTGCCAGGTATATTGCATGTTGGTACTTGGTGATTGAGATTATATGTGTTCTTAATTGCAACTTAACTTTCACTTGGAATTTTTGTTATAATCTAGACTGTAATAGCTAGAAGAAGTGATATGTTGGTGATGTCCAAAGAAGGTCCTCTCGGTGCGTATGTGAACCCAGGTGGTTATGTTCATGAAATCATGACTCTCCTTAGAACAAATGGGCTAGCACTTACAGGTCCTGCTGTCAAAGAATACAGTTGGTTTCCTGGGTACGTCAGTTCCACCCATTAGTTAACTGTCGTAGCGAGTATTTGTTTCTCATTACTGATTTCCTAACCCTACCATTTATTCATATCATTACTGATTTCCTAACCATACTATTTCGTCATACAGAACACTTTGTAGGAAGTTGTCAATCATTCTGTTCAATATGGTCGACATTTAAATCAATGAGCATATGAAGAGTTCTCTTTTAGTTAAGCTGAAAGTGATGACTCGGTAGAATTAGCAACTGCCATATGTTACTGTGCTATCTAGCAACTGTTCTCGATAGTTGTCAATTAAGAATGACTTGCATATGAAGAGTTCTCTCTTTAACTAAAGCTGAAAGATTTTAATAACTCAGTAGAACTACAGGTATGAGTCGCTTTTCTGTTGAGCAACTGACCCCTCATTATGTGCCACAATCTGTACAGGTATTCATGGACAGTCACGAACTGTGCCACATGCGAAACTCACAAGGGGTGGTTTTTCAGAGCCACAGACAAGAGGCTGAAGCCCAGATCATTCTGGGGGATCCGAAGTTGCCAAGTTGCCGATGATATGCAGTGAATTGTGTACTTTGATCTGGAATGCATGGTAATATGTCTCAAGATTACGTCGTAAACACAAACATACTTTAGCTCGTAGCAAAGAAAGACATGCAAGCGTGACTGTATGAGTAAGTTTTGCTGTTGATTTCAAAAGTTTGAAGGTTATGTGCCCAGCACATCTATATAATGATATAGCTGCATCCATAAAGCTAAGAATTTTATTGCAGTTGAATAGATCATCTTACTTACCTGATTACTTGGTATGAATGGGTTTTTAATTAGTTTGGCTGTGACTTCAAAATTTCATAGGTTCTGAGCCCAGGGTATCTGGAAAGCTAAGAACGTTTTCTCAAGTTGAATAAAGCATCTTGCATTCTTGCTTCTCGTGGCGGAATCGCATAGTTTTTTTTTTTGTTTTTTTGTTGATTGCAATTTGCAACAGCTTCATATTCATTGATTTATAAATTATACAGAAGTACAATACTTCGATGAACGCTCAGGCCATAGGCACCACCATCAAACCACTAATGCTCAGGCACTAATGACTATCAATCAAGACGAGATAATAAACACTATCCATACCTATCTATGGGGAAATAAGAAAGCTTTCACACAAGGTGGAAAGACTAAACAGCTCCTACACATACTCGTGGGGAGAATGGATAATAAGAAAATAAACTACAATAAACTAAAACTACGATAGTGACGCCACCAACAGCCCGACCATCGGAATCACGACCGCCGGAATATCAGCACCGTCCGCCGGAATCGCATAGTTAATGTGTAGTAGTTATCGATGCTTTCTACACATACCTAATTTTTAAGGCGAAGCAGCGAGCCTCTACTCGATCATGTAATTCCAAATGAGTGAGGGAATAATTGGGAAAATGCATCAAAATAAAAGTATTTAATTGAAGTGGAAAAGCACGCAATGAGCCTGTCTAAAACGCCCGACTAAAGAAAGGAAATAACACTTTGACTTGCAAGGCTCTTGTGAATACATAAATATTGAGAAACCGCTCCGAATGCCCCCAGCACAAGGTTGTGTACTTGACTGGTCTGTCCGATTCCTCAACGGTAATTTCGGTAGACTGGGTTGTACATGCAGCTCTCTGCAAACTTGACAAGATTCTCAGGGCGCGGCAGACGAGATGCCAAACCTACAAGAGAAGCCCATCACATAAATATTGGCATTTCCATTCAGATTTTTGAGTACTACTACTTTCCAACGTACCAAGCTCGTAAACCTTAGCAGCCACTTTAGCAGCAATGTTGGCTGATATGGTTCGGATGTTGGAGAATGGAGGATAGATCAGTCCCTTCTCGTAGTACTCATCTGTCACTTGAGCAGCAAGAGCTTCAGCTGTTAAATGCCAAAGTCAAAAATGTCAGAACAGGTTCTTATATCATTCTTCCCGTATCTAACCTATGTTGATTGAATTCGGAACATACAAGCTGCTAAGAGCATGTCATCATGCACACGGATAGCGCCAGACATGACCAGACCCAAACCAAATCCAGGGAATATATATGCATTGTTTGCCTAATGCCATGAAATCACACGAGTCAGAGAAGTGCTTAACCTGCAGTACATATAAACCGAGTATGAAAGAAAGAAATTATGCACCTGGCCTGGAACGAAAACTTTTCCTTCGTATTCCACGGGATCAAAGGGGCTTCCACTAGCAAAGATTGCTCGGCCCTGTATATTAAATAACCCTCTGCGGTCAAATATGGTAGGAGTGGACTAAGAAAGTAGATGTGGAATGGGTTTTACCTCACTCCATGTGTATGCCTGCTCAGCAGTGCACTCTGACTGGGAGGTTGGATTGGAGAGTGCAAGGATCAGGGGTTTCTACATGAGAATCATAAGCCATTGTGTCCACAAGATCATATGATTTGTAACTTAGTGTCTCATTATACTGAGATGCAATTATGAGTCAATTCATATCTGTGATAGGTACATAGCCAACCTCGTTTAAGGATGCCATAGTCTCCACAATTTCTTTGGTGAAAGTCTGCCCTACTCCTGATGATCCAATCAGTACTGTTGGCTTGAGTGCCTGTTTCAAACAGAGGAAACGGACACAAACTCTAATCAGCTTCAACATCCTATTTTATGAACCGTATTACTGTATGGATCTTCTACAGTCAAGTAGTCGCACCTTAACAGCCTCCAAGAGTGTCTTCACAGGTTCATGCTCATGAGCCCAAGGCTTCTTGAAGTGCTGAAGAGACTCCTTTCGGGAGCTTACAATCAGTCCCTGATACAAAAGGTGCAGATAAAAGAAATCA
>JAWWMW010000207.1:121408-137969 GCA_035048345.1 Echeveria elegans | reverse complement strand
CTGTCACCTATTTGAGTTTTATAATTCTCATATTAATCAGATCAAAATGTCTTAAATACCCTTAAACATTAAATAACAATTTTTTATTATAATTAAATAGATATTAATTGGATAATCTCAGCCATTGATTAGAAGATATATCAATGGTTATGATCTCTTTATACTTTTTATATTTAGACATTTTTTTACCTGATCTCTACCTTTTGAAAAAAAATCATTTTTAAAAATTTAATGAGTTTTGCTAAGTGGTTAAGTAAAAAAATTAAAATTTATACATGTGTTTAAGTGAAAACCTTTTTTATAGTCCTGGTTAAATGAAAACCGGTACATTATACATGTGATTTTGTAAAATTAACTTTTGATTTAACTAAGTTTGAGACAAATTATTGCTCAACTTATCTCAAAGTAACTAGAATTAAAATAACAAAAGATGAATAGTAACTTGACAATAAAATGAATGAATGAAGAAATGGCAAATGTATTTGATGAAGAATTTGATCACTTGCATTTTTTATTTGATAATTTATGAGTGATGATTAAAATGATTCTAAAATGGATTTATACAATGAGTGAAAATTTAAGAGGTTGACAACAAATTGAATTATAAGTGATAATGAGAGATCAAACATTTATCTATATAAAAGAATATCTAATTAACAAACCATACATTTACCAACAACATCTAACTAAATCCATACATTTACCACAACTATATCTAACTAAATCCATATCACCTAATTAAATCATTCCAACTAAATTTAAAATTTAAAATTTAAAAATAAAATATAAAAATTTAAATTTAATAGAGAAATAATTTTCGTCGGGACAACGCGATCACCACTTGTATCACATAATAAGTTGATTTGCCACGCAAGCAAATATTTTCGTTTAAACTTTTACCTGAAAATTCAAATAGCTTTTCCAAGTTATATTTGGCACTTATTTTACTGCCGGGTAAATACGGATCAAAGTTTTCGAAGCACTATAAAATTAGCATATTTCTGCATATGGTTTATTTTTGAAATTCAGATTCAAAATAATATCAAGAACCGAAACACAGCATTGTCTGGATTCAGCAGTCCAAAACGACAGCGTTACATCTCGATAATCTGACCGTTGTCATATACTTTTTAAGATGAGAGAAGGTACTAGAGAGAGAGAGAGAGAGATTCACGCCGGAGCTCCTGAAAACAACTTTTGCGCTCTCAGCTCTCTGTCAGGTTTGTTTACGGTGCTCTCTTTCCATCTCCCTTGCCCATCTACCGTCTACCGACTTCCTTCATCCGATTTCCCTCTCAAAATTAGTGTAATTATTTCACTTGGGGTTTCGATGTTGGTTGGTAGCGAATCGACAAAGTTTTAATTTTTACGATGATTGTTGTTGGATTTTTTGCAGGAGTTTAAGAATTGGATTTGTTGAAAATGGGGTGTGCCCAGTCTAGGATTGAGAACGAGGAGGCGGTTTCGAGATGTAAGGATAGGAGGAATCTAATGAAGGAAGCTGTGGTTGCGAGGAATGCGTTTGCTGCTGGTCACTCTGGTTACGCTATGTCCTTAAAGGACACTGGAGCTGCCCTAAGTGACTTTGCACAAGGGGAAGTTGAGCAAATCCCTCAAAGTCTCGAAGCGGGGAGTTTGTATCAGCCTTCGATTCAAACGTCTGGCTCTAATTTGATGAGGTCTCACTCTCATATGGTCATGCCGCCCCCTCCCCCGCCCTTGCCTAATTTCTCACCTAGTCCGCTTAAGAGATCCGTTACAATGCCTGAGATTTCAAAGGGGAATGCTAAAGAGAAGGGTGTGAGTACTATTGTGGAGAATGAGGATGAGATCGAGGAAGATGGCGAGGAGTTGAAGATGAGGAGTAGGAAGAATTACAAGAGAGAAATGAAGGATATTGGGTTACATACTCAGCAATCTAATGTGGCTTCGCCTGATCGTGGTTGGGATTATTTTTGTAATGACCATGTGGATGGCAATGTGGAATCAATGAGAGGTGATACCGATGAGGAATTAAATGATAAGGTTGAGACAGAGAATGAAGCTGGCCACGGGAAATTCCAAGATGAGACTGAGATGAAAACACCGGAGAAAACGGTGGAGGAGGATGAGATTAAAGTGGTGGATACAGTGTCTTTGCAATCAGCAACTCCTCTCATGGAGAGTCAAAGAGGAGTTAAAATGGTTCCCAGTATTAACTTGTTGAAGTTGCTTGAGGCAATAGATGACCATTTCTTGAAGGCCTCCGAGAGTGCACAAGAAGTTTCCAGGATGCTTGAAGCAAATCGCATGCACTACCACTCGAACTTTGCAAATAACAACGGTAATGAGTATATTTTGCACATAAATTATTTTTGTTTCAGCCAATATTATTTTGTGATTGGACGAGTAACACAAGTATATAATACGAACGAGTCTCTTATTTAATATTTATAATGCATCACAATGTTATGGTTTGCGAGTAGATGTAGAATGCTATACTCATGTTTTTCTTTGTGCTTCATTTTCCTTGCGGTAGCTAATGCGGAAGAGTGGGCTCACATGTTGTTGTTGTTAGATTTAGTGGGTCTTCAAATAGCAAAGTGAATGTGTCCTATTAAAATGTTTTCCCTCTTGTAAGTTGTACGTCCATCAAGCTCTGTGCTTCATTTATGAAAGATCTTTTTAGTTCCTATATACCAGTTTTAGTTACAGAGTATTCGATGCAATTTTGTTTGTCTGCAGGGCCTATTGACCATTCAGCAAGAGTCATGAAAGTTATCACATGGAATAAGTCATCAAAAGAACCAACTACTGGCGATGGTGGGGTTGAGGATATTGATCTTGAGGAATATGAAAGTCATGCTACTGTGTTGGACAAATTGCTGGCTTGGGAGAAGAAGCTTTATGAAGAAGTCAAGGTATGAAATGAAACGATATCATCATAATGGTATAGCCTTTTATGGATGCTTGGAAGACGTCGCCTTTTTTCCTCAAAAGTTGAACTTGCGACTCATGATATTGTATTTGTAGGCTGGAGAACTCATGAAGCTTGAATATCAGAGAAAAGTGGCGCTACTAAACAAGCAAAAGAAACGCGGAGCAACAGCTGAATCACTTGAGAAGCTAAAGGCAACTATAAGCCACTTGCACACTAAATACATTGTCGACATGCAGTCTATGGATGCAACTGTAGCAGAAGTGAACGATATACGCGATCATCAGCTCTATCCTAAACTGATTGCTCTGGTTGAAGGGTAAGTCGGTGCTTTATGTTAGTATTTAATGTTTTTTTATGCTCAATGGTTTTCCCCCCCAAATATCGTTTTGAAATCGATATTCTTTCCAATTTAAACTGTTACCTCGTTGTGTTAATATGAATTTATGATGCATCATCTGGGTTTCAAAGTGTCATATTATTAGAATTGTCGGATGCATTTCTACGTTAGCTATCATTGAATTCTTTTTATCTTGAATCGCTGGCCTTTCACAATTAATAATGATAACAGTGGACATTTGGTAAAGGGTCTAGAATATTGTTGTTAAAGTACCCTGTGTGCAAAATATTGTGTTCGAAAAGCTTGAGTCATATGTTTTCTGTAGTTCGTATGTCACTGTCACATGTATGTTGATTCCGCGTGTTTGTTTCTCCACAATCACTGAAGACAGTTGCACAACTTTTACTGATTCACATAATTCTTTTACATGTATCTCTTTGAAATTAATTGCGTACATAGTTGACAAAAAAGGTCCCTAATGTTTGAGCATTTGACTGCAGTTTAAGACGTGGTCAACTGTTTAAACCCATACATTGTTTAGGTTACGTTTATGCTTGCTGGTTTTTTTCAGCTAGAAAAAAACATTGTATCGCTTTGTTATTTTTGGTAGACCTTGTCAGTCATATTGGTATTTTTGATCATCGGTTTGAACCCATGTTATTTTCTGGCAGCATGGCAAACATGTGGGAATCTATGTCAGTTCACCATGACAGTCAGTTAAAGATTGTTATGGAACTAAAATCCCTGAATATCGCTCCTGCTGTTAAGGAAACCACTAAAGATCATCACGAGAGGACCAGACAACTCTATGAAGTGGTCCAAAAGTGGCATTCTGATCTTGAGAAAATGGTCCAACATCAAAAACGTTATATTAGCGCTCTTCACAGTTGGCTGAAGCAGAACCTCATTCCAATCGAGAGCAGCCTAAAAGAAAAGATCTCTTCTCCTCTCCGGATCCAAACTCCTCCGATTCAACCTCTTTTAAGTTCGTGGAATGACATTCTCGAGAGAATTCCAGACGAGTTAGCGTTAGCAGCCATATCCTCCTTTGCAGCTGTCTTAGAAACAATCATAGTTCATCAAGGAGAGGAAATGAAGAGAAAAGACAAGAGTGAGGAAACAAGAAAAGAGTATTTGCGCAAGAAGCAGGCATTTGAAGATTGGTGTGAAAAGCACATGGCACGCAAGTCTTCTCATGACGAGGTGGATACGGAGAAAACTGAAGAGGCCAATTCTAAAGACCCAGCTACTGATAAAAGGTTCTTGGTTGATACTCTAAAGAAAAAACTGGAAGACGAAGTTGAAGAACACCATAGATTCTGTCTTCAAGTGCGTGAGAAGTCACTTGCAACCCTCAAGACGCGCCTTCCTGAATTGTTTCGTGCCTTGTCTGACTATTCACATGTATGTTCGGAGGGATATAGTAAACTAAGGTCCATCTCACAGTCCCATAATCTCAGGAGTGGCGGCCGCACAGCTTGATGTGGCCCATATATAGTAGTACTAGTTCGGGTAAGCTTTATTGGTATTTAAGTCTCTCTCAATGTAATTTTCAAAGGAACTCTGATGTGCATGGTTTTGGGTGATGTCTCGGTCCCAAGGGTAATCTATCAGTTCTCTATTTTTCAACTAATTTTCTCTCTTTCTGACATTGGGCTGCCCCAGTTTTCCAAAGGCACAATTTAGACTTTAGATAAGTCTGAATATATTTTTATCCTCCCCAAACAACAGCTTGATAAGATTATCGACAAAGAGTAAGTTGTTTGTGTGAGCTTCCAGTGACGCTGAATTGCTGGTGCTTCCAATGCTGTTTATGTGTAGTTTGGTGTACTTTTTCCATGGTGCAGCTATGTACAGATTCTTGTTTTGCCTAAGAGTCGAGGAAAGGCTGATGGATCCCGATAAGTACCAGTCATTTTGAAGTTGCTTGACATTTACACCTCAAGCATGGTGATGCAAGAGGAGTTTCAAGGCTTGGTATGTCACTAAAACTTACTTCAGGAGTATTACATGATTTATTGAACATGCTTTTGGCAAGATGAACACGCATATTAATATTTCCAAGCATTTAATCTTGAACTGTGTAAGAATAAATATCTTATTTAGATTACATGGTTAACACAACTATTTCTGTTATTTGAAACGCTACCATCCATATTAAAGGAACATATCATTTTCTAAGTATGTTTGGTGCATGCAGATTAATTAACTTGTCATCTTTTCTCCTTGTAAGTGTTGTACTACGTTGATCTATTGTGTACATTTGGTATGTGTTTGATGCGCTAATCTGATTTACTGTTGGCGAAGTGTTCTGTTATTTGCTAGCCTTTATGTATTTACTGACTCTTGTTTATTGTCATGTCATAGGTGTGGCTCTACATATGTGTGTCGACATTCAGTTCATATATGATCTGCCTACTAGACTGCGGAAGGGTATCAAACCAGGAGCATATGCTGATTCTAAGAGACCCTACACTGGAGCCATGCACATTTTTAAGGTACATTCTTACTGCAATATTGCTTCTACAGGAATATACGATCGTCTACTTCTTTCTGTATCTAATGCAAAAGGACTTAAATATATTAAGGAATGGAATATGATTTACAAATGACATTACCTCAAGAGTTTTTATAGGAGGAATTGTGCTTACCTGTTTACACCCAATTAATGTTGTCGTTTGAGCCTGACCGGGAACTTAAAATGTAGTATGAAACTTTCATGGAACTGTCTGGCATGATCAGGTGGCTATTTTTTGCTGGCCCAACAGGTTTTAACTCTGATGTGTATCAATTTGTTGCAGTCATAACTGCTTCAGTTTACATCTAATTCCGCATCCTTCTTATATTTAATATCTACTTTTGATAGGCGGTATCCGGGTAGGGTTGTCAGAGCCATCCGGTGTCTGTTGGAATTTCCTGAAATGATTGGTTTCTTGAATGCAGGGGAATAGCTAGTTGGGATTTTGAGGTTGTAGCTGACGAAGAGCGGTGCCAGTTGCTAATAGTGTTCTGGTCTGATCCAGGTCAAGATTACTCAAACTCCTGCACACAAGGCTCGATGTCCCTCCTGTTGATCCTGCCACATTTCCTATAACTTGAATATCACAAATTCCGCAGCACTGGATCAAAGGAAATAAATATAATGATCGAAAACAGAAAGTGCCAAATGGTTAGGAATATTAAATGAGAATCGGAACTTACTCGACTGCCCCATTGCTGTTGGTGTCTCAAGTTCAAGCTTCGTCAACACAGATTTCCTCTTTTTACTCAGTGGAAAGATCTGCAATGTACATGTAGAATTGAGCCGCACAAAGTGTTCCAGCCAGTATCCAGAGTATGGCAAAGATGCTCCCACTGTAGTAGTGAAACTCACATCACCATGTCACAGTCAGGCACTTTTGCTTTACCTTCTTTGTCGCTTTCTTGAGTAATGTCAAGTATCACTGTGACTGTCTTTTGGTTCTTGCTCTCCCAGGAAGGCGTTGTGCATCTATAGTCGGCTACATGGGTCAATAGCAGCCCGACAAACGCCATTCCCAAAAAGACATTAGTTTCGTAAACACGCAGTGAGAGACAAGATCAGCATACCCAACAGTTGTCATTGTAACAACGATAAGTAGACAGCATGGACAACCTGGTTAGTTTTCATTCCACTTAGGCTTGCGAGCGAGGAACCAAACGTGCCAACCCAACACTGACATATACTCCTAAATGTATGAGTACTAGTTTTAAGCTCAGGTGCATATGATTCAAGATGTCAGAACTTGGATGTGACTCCTATGTAAACTGATTTATCTGAGTGAGAGAACAGAATGCAGAATGATACAACAAATGCAAATGTATAGTTCTGTTACATTTCAAGATCACAAAAAGTGGAACTATGTTGCAAGACAGATGGATACTTGTGTACATGTCCAACCAGTTATAGATCATCAAGAAATAGCAAGAGGCCAGGTTATGACATTACTCTTCGTATTACATTAGAATCAAGTTTGGCCCGTAGGGTATGTTGAAACAACACCAAAGTACTTGGCAAATATAAGACACTTTGGATAGGATATGTGCGCTTTGTTCTTTCTTATATTCTCACTTTCTGGCATATATACCTGATGGAAGACCCTCAGCTTAGGACTTTTGTATAGGGGTGCTCATTTGCTAGTTTGGGGTGATTGTGCTAGAGTTATATCTGCCGCAGAAAGCGTCCCATTTTGATCAACGTCGAGATGTTGAAACTCCTCCATGACGAGCTTTATATCTTCTTGGTTAATCTTCCCCATCTCTTTCAGTTTGTATAAAACAAACTCAGCAGCACTGACAAAAAACCAAACCAAACTAGAAAAATGAGCAAACTGTCTTTTTAAGGTGAAGAAAATTAGTTAAAATACTGATGAAGACAACATGTACTTACTCAACGACTCCATCACCATCGAAATCAGCAGCCTCCAAATCCAGTTTAGTTACTTGCCGATTTAGAACCCATTTCACCAATGACTTGCGCCGTTTCTCAGTGGATAGCTCTGCGATATATAAGAAGAATAGTGCAACAGAGAGAGTTCCAGCAAGAACCCACAATATGGCAAAAATGCGTCCAGCTTTGGTTGTGAAGCTCACGTCACCATACCCAAGTGTTGTGATAGTAGAACATACACAGTAGAAAGAATCGATGAAGCTGAGTTTCTCAACTATCTTGAGAAATGTGGTTCCAATGATCATGAGCACCAGTAGAATAACTAAGACGGTTAAACATTTGTATTTCAACCTGTTTGTTTCACATTCTTGTGTGATAGCAAGTGCATTGGCCTTTTGGTTTCTTCGGATGGCCCTGACAAGAAGAATTTCCTGCCTTTCAACGAGGTAGTCTGCGGACTTGCTTAGCAGCAGTCCAACTATGGCCATTCCGGTGAATACAAAAGCGCATGCCAGAAGTTTTGAAGCTGTGGTAGTTGGAACTAGATCACCATACCCAACAGTAGTCATTGTAATGATGCAGAAGTAAACAGCGTCGAGGACTCCATTTGTTTTCTTCCCCTTGATTTGGTGCCTAACTAAGTAGAAGGACAGAGTACCTAACCCGAGGTAGACACATAAAATTAATCCAACTTGTCTGAAACTTGGATGGAGTTTTTTTAAGATGAATTCGAATTTCGTTTGCGCAGACTCATCATTTTGGTGTTTTGGACCATGATCAGAATCAGCTGCAGGGGCACTTCTACTCCTACGATATCTTCGTTTGGGAACCTTTTTGCAGGGTATCAGCTGCCAGGGCACTTCCACAGGGATATCAGTTAAAGCAGCTGCTGCTACTGGTGGTATCTTCACATCCACTGCAGCCATGACAGCACTTTGCAGTGGTCACCTTGCAAACTGTCCAAAAGAAATTTTAACTTGATGGTAGAGGTGACAAATTGGACCATTTATTTAAATGGTCCATTAAAAAATCCATTTACAATCCATTAAAAATTTATTAACAATCCATTTACAATCCATTTAAAAATCACATTACTAAATGTAAATGGATTATAAATGGAATCCATTTATAATCCATTTACAATCCACTAGCAATTGACTGACTGTTGACCGGTGTTGACTGATCGTTGACCGGCATTGACTGTCCGTTGACCGGCGTTGACTTACAGTTGACCAGACTAAATGGATTAAATGGTCTACACCATGTAAAATTCAATCCGTTTAATCCATTTAGTGTAAATCTAGATCATTTAAAATCCAAACCCGTTTAAAATCCACCCATTTGCCACTCATTCTTGATTCTTTATGCATCGAGTTCAAAACAGTATCGGTCCTTGTTAAGGATATCATAGAATTTAGTACACATATTTCGTCGCATCCAACCTCAACTCAGTTACATTAACTACAAAACCATAATCATTCCCTACCAATAATGCGGCTAGGCGCTTCCCTATCACCAAAAGCAGCAGTTCATAAAACCGGAGACATTTCTAACAAGTTTCTGTATGATTTCACACATTCGAAGATAGTATCAGATTCTAAAAACCGACAACTGTGTAGATAACTAAAAGTTTCTAGACTATGCTGTCTCATTCCAGTCTGATAGTGTATCACCTGGTTATGAATACAAAGAGTTAAAAAGACAATATTCTGATTTCTGAATCCAAACTGACGAGACACATGATACGAATTCATCAACACACATTTGAGAATTAATAGCTACAAGTATATCAATTTTTGCAAAGACTCCAACTTCAGCCGAGACAAAGATCTAGCCAAACTGGGAGCCCATAAAGAACACTCTTTTTAATTGAGAAGATTTACACAGATCTGTCAATTCAGTTTAACATTATAACTCCCAACTGGGTATATATTCTCGAGTTTGAGACTCCTCAGTCATTAGTGGCAACCCAGAATATCCCAAACAATGAAAATGACAGCTCAAATCACATCAAAGCCACTAATAAAACAAGAGGAATAAAGAGGAGATTACCAGTGCAAGAAGAAGATACAGGAAGCTCAAAGCTTTATTCAAACCATCCTCTTTTAGATGTTTCCATGTTTAGTGCTCCAAGAGATAGAGAGAGAGAGAGTGGACAATTTATTGTAAGGAATGAGTGGTCTATATTTTTAGCTGATGGGAAAACAGCCCTGAATTTCAAGCAGTTGTTGGGACCTCCAAGTCTAACTAACTGTCAGATCCACATGTTCATTTGAAGCTTTAGATTGCAAGACTTCTCCAAGCTTATATGGCTGGAAAGTGGAAACTGAAACACAAGAATTTGGGTAATGCTTTTTTTTTTTTGCTGGAAATGGAATCACTTGATAGATTGGAATTGGGTATGGTATATTTAGATTTCCAGATGCACAAGCATGGTATTGCAATAAGGTATAGTATATTTAAGTATGGAAGTCACGTTCTTGAATTTATTGATCAAGTTTTGAGTCCATTTCAGCAATACAATTCAGCGTATCAATGCCGTGTCCCCTTAGTGCAGACCACTCTGGTCCACAGACAGACGCACTGATCGGGAGGGACGAAATTACATGTTTTTCTCGTGTCCTGAAAATAGTCTGAACTGAACCGTTTTCGGGAATTATTAGTATTTACTTGTGGATTTTACAGAGCAAGAGTGACGACCTCGATGACAGATCTAGCCAAGTTTAAATGGATTTTGTCAATGACTTTGTCATGCATGCATTGGCCATTTTAAGCGTGCCATTGTCGCCTTATCAAAAGATAGATTGTATTTGAACAAACTACGAGGTCACAAAGGTAGATATACCAAAACAGATTCGCCTAAAAAATCGACAGTGCAACCCCTGCTCAACCAATTATAACACCATCAAGAGAGGACAAAGCCATGAGGAACTTGAATATGTTTGACTTCCATTAGTTGGACTTCATATAAATGGGAGCAAATAATGTACACATTTTAAATCAACATGAATCATTTCTGAAGTAGAAGCTATTGCAACACAAAAACTATATGTGACGAAAGGCAAACTGTTGTACAATGGTATTGAGATGTTAAGCATTGTTACTGAGATAGCCGCCTTTCGAATTCTGACTCGTGGCAATGAGGATCTAGCCAGTCTATAGGTGAACTCTTAGGCATATTGCTAGTGTTATTTAGCATGCCAATTCCTACAAGCTCCTGCAAATGCTCTAGATTATTTTCACGAATTGTGCCGCTTCCACTACTCCTCTTGTCCGCTTCCTTTAGCTTATGCTTCAGTTTCTGCTTACGCCCTGTCCTGCTGGGTTCTATTATAGAAGAGGCAACACGAGGTCGCACATAAATATCCTCTTCTTTTTTAGGACTCTGATGGTATCACATAATTACAAAAGATTAATGCAGAGCTCAGCAAGATCTGGAACACAACTTTTACTATTAGTAATCCCAATTCAAAAGGCGAAGCTGACCTTCGGGGATGAAGGCTTTGTTGCGTCTGCTAGCAAAGGAGGAGTTCCATTATAATCCGGATCGTCATTTCCCAAGCTTGGAATCACAAAGCCATCAGTGTCTATCATGTATAATACATTATTGTCACAAAGACAACATATCAGGCGCAACGGAGGAGTTGAAAAATGAAACATTCAATCTATACACTAAAAAAACAATTGATTTTACATTACTCCAGCTAAGAGACTGTGATTCTAACTAGTCAACTCAATGAACATAAAAAGCTCTTATTTCCTCAAAAGCTGGCATGATTTCCAATTGAGAAGCAAAATAGGGTTTAAGGAATTGGTTGCGAGTCAGTAGTAATCGGGCAGAACAAAACATGGAAATATGGAATGAAAGAGATGCAAGTAAGCACAACAGGATACTGAATTACCCCATTCGTCATCTTGATTGATCAGAGGACTGGACGGGGTTAGTGAAGAATCCATCAAGAATCACGCGAGTGATGATGGGAGGGCGGACGCGATATAGATTAAGGGGTGTCCGGCGAAAAAACAAGAGCCCCAACTTTGATCGGAAAGATGAAAAGCGGTAGGTGTGAATCTGAGTGAGGGACGAACACGGACCTCGTTTCGCATTAGTGTTGTTCCCAACGTAAATTACGTAATAGCCCTGCTTGGTAAGGGTGGGTAAAACCGTTCCACATTCCGAACCGTCCGCACCAAACCGTAGAAGCCCGCATCCCAAAATATTTGAAAAAAATGGATAGGATGTTATATAAAAATAGGCAGAGACTGTTATGACGAGAACTTTTATAAGGTAAAATTTAAAACGGTATAAATCCAAAAGGCTGTTATAATGAAATATCTGTTATATCGAAGATGTTATAATGGGGGTTGACTGTAATAAAAAAAATTCAAAAACCGTCGGCGCACGGCACCACATCTATTTATATAAAAAAATATCTAAGTAACAAACCATACATTTACCAACAACATCTAACTAAATTCATACATTTACCAACAACATCTAACTAAATCACTATCACTTAACTAAACCATTCTAATTAAATATCTAACTAACAAACCATACATTTATCAACAACATCTAACTAAATCCATATCACCTAACTAAACCATTCTAACTAAATTAAAAATTTAATTTAAAAATTTAAATTTAATAGGAAAAAAATTCCCGTCGTCCCGACGAATTTTTTTTCTGTATCTCCATTTGATTCACTTAAAAATGCTAAAATGTTTTCCGCTTAATTTTTAATTTTTTTAATTTTTAATTTTTAATTTTAGTTTTAATTTTAGTTTTAGTTTTAATTTTTAATTTTTATTTTCAGTTTTTTAATTTTAATATTTTCAATTTTTATTTTTTATTTTTTATTTTTTATTTTTTATTTTATTTTTTATTTAATGGGCCGGACCGGACCCGTTATTTTTAATTTTAATGACATATTTTTTATTAATATTGGAGAAGGGTAATAATATATTTTTAGTTTTGATTTTATGTTCATTTTACTATTTATTTATATGTTTAAATATTTAGATATGATCACCATAGGACAAAATAACATTCATCGATCCCCATCTAATATAAATTGATCAAATTGTCCTTGCCCTCCATCAATAATTATATTTTATACAGTCAACACATTCGGCGACCAAATTTTAAACAAAATCAGTGAAAAAAATTGAACATCCGCCCAGGGGCTTAGACAACTATGTTTTGCTTGGGCTTAAGCCCAAATACATATTTGAAAAAAAAAATAGAGAGGAAGACAAGATTTGTTGATATTATGGTGCATAATACTTATACTTAGGCCTATCATATTGTCAAACTCCATCGGGCTTCGTTTGACGGTGAGGAAAAAGAAGAGGAAAGGAAAATTTTGAATGAAAATAAAATTATGTGTTTGGTTGTAAGGAGAAAAAATAAAAAAAAATAGACAAATTGAGATCAAATTTTCCTTACAACTTTCTCAATGAGAAAATCATTTTTCTTTAAATTTTCTTTTCTCACTTTTTCCCCGCAACCAAATGGAGCCTTACTAAATTTGAAAAAATAGCCACACTATATCATAAATCCAAGCTCCGCCCTGCATCCGCCGGAAAATTTTATAAACTCATTCAGTGACGAATGAGATGAGGTTTTGAGTGAGATGAGGGTCTTCAGTAACAATTAAAAACTTAGCTATTGTAACAAGAAGGCCATGTCAGATCAAGACAACAAAAAGGCATTTGAGCTTTATCATGCAACCCGCATTGCCATACCAGGTAATGCCAATGAGTTGAGTCTGTCTGTGTTTCTTTGTTTTGCTTCCATTGTCTCTTCATGATCTGATGATGAGGAGATTAATGACAGTCCGATCGAGGAGGTGAACTCACAGTGCCCATAACAGATGACCCAACCCTACCAGTTCTTACATTCAGAACATGGATTCTTGGCCTCATCACATGTGCCACTTTAGCATTTGTAAATCAGTTATTTGGTTTTCGTCAGAACTATTTTCATCTCACCACTCTCACACTGCTCAGATCCTTGTTTTACCTTCTGACCAGTACAAAGTTCCGATCTTGTGATAAGGCCCCGCCGGAATTCGTGAAGAACAACGGTGAAGGGAAAGATTCCGATCAAGCTGATCGGTTGTTGCTTAACATTCAAATTGTAAAAGTACAGATTTAGGAATTTCGATACAAGTTTTGAGCGTATGATCCTTATTTATTCAATTCACTATTTCCAGATATTGCGTAATCGGTCCTTGAAGTATTGTCTTGTAACAAATCTCCCCCCCTCAAGAGCCTTGTCCTCAAGGGTCGAAGAAAGGATTAGCCTGTTTGATGTCATCGCTCCTAAGGAGCATGCAGGATGCTTCAATAGCTGTCTTGTATGTTTGAGCTTTCACATTATATGCATCCCAAACCTTCTTCTCCTTCATTTCTGCAATTTCTCCAGGATTTCCATCTATGCCAGTCCAAGAAATGTCAACATTTGCATGCTTTCCCTGCAAAGCAGTCATGGTACGAATTACATTGACTCCACAATACTGAGCCAGAGTTCGTGGAATGACCTCAAATGCAATGGCAGCGGCTTCATATGGCCACTTTTCTATGCCTGCAACGGAGGAACTCTTCTGCTTTAAAGTAGCAGAAACAGTCAATTCCAATGCACCACCACCAGGGACAAGTTTTGGATTCCTGAGGATGTTTCTCGCAACACCCATAGCATCCTGCAAGTTGCTTTCCACTTCATGCAACATATCCTTGCTTGCGCCTCTAAGAAGAACAGAGCATGCCTTAGGTTCCTTTCATTCAACAATGAAAGTGAAGAACTCATCTCCAATCGTCTTGACCGCAAACAGACCAGCTCCAGTTCCAACATCAGGTTCTTGCAGTTCATCTGGACGGTTAACAATGACAGCTCCACACGATTTGGCCATTCTGTTGTTGTCTGTCTTCCTCAACCGTCTAATGGCTGTTAATCCAGCTTTACAAAAGTAATGGCAAGCCAAGTCTCTAAGCTCTTTCTCTGTAATGACCACATCTGGTTTGAATTTCAGGATTTGTGCGCACAGATTCTCAATGTACTCTTCCTCCATTTTTAAGAGGACTCCCCAATCCTCTTCCCTAACCAACTCTGCATTTGTCTGGTTTTCACCTTTTTTATATTCAAGGGGACAATCAAGAAGAATAATGCGTGGGTTTACAATCTTTCTCCTCATTTTTCCAGGAGCAATAACATCCTTGTTAAATATGACACCTCTCAGAACCTGTGAATCCTCTAACTGGCCTCCAGGTACCTTCTCGATTTTAATATATTTCTTTAGGTCAACTTCACGCAGTCCTTGACCAACGTCAACGCCAACAATAAATGTTGCATCAAGTGCCCAGTTAGCAATCAGATTTCCAAATTGTCCGGTACTCTTTGTGCCAATACAGTTATTCACCATCCCCAACATAGTAGCACGATCATTAACGTCAACAGGCAATGCAATTTTCTCAAGCACAGCGAAAGCATCCTCTAAAGCTTTGTTATATGTTCGGCATATGACTGTCGGATGATAGCTTTTGTCGAGGAAAGCTTCAGGCAACATGAAGCATCTCACCAGCAACTATTATAACAGATGTTGTTCCATCACCAACTTCTTCATCCTGTGTCCGACTCAACTATATCATGGACTTTACTGCAGGGTGTGCAACGTCTAGTTCACGCAAAATAGCATTTCCATCATTAGTAAGAACCATACCTCCTTGAGCATCTAGTAGCATCTGACCTAGTGTAGTTCGAATAATGTCAGCCACAGCCTTAGATGCTTGAATATTACCACTGTGCACTTTACTTCCATATTCCCTAGTTAGTGTATTTTTGGCGGTAACCCAGCCACTGGAGGCCGTCGATGCATCCTCAGGTTCTACCTCTTCGCCTTCAACATTTATTAACATATCCGGGACAGGGAATGAGCTATCATTATCCTCACCGTCCCCTATATATTGTATGTCACATTCTGGGCTTTTGAAGGAAACAACAACCTTGTCAGCCACCAAACAAGCAGAGAGAGAACCAACACCAAAAGGGTCGATCAAAATGTGGTCATTCCTGATATCTTTTCTATCTTTCAAAGTGTTTAAAAATGCCTGACCCATAGTGCCTGTCTGCGAAAACACAACAACAGTCCCTAACCGAGGGTCCACATAAATCGCCACAACCTGTCGTTCAAGGAAGCACCTGTCCCTCTTGTTCATAGTAAGTACAGGTCGGATCACTCCCCCAAGGGTTTGACCGAGTACAGATTCAGTGTGAGCACAGACATCCTCAACACCATCCACCTCATCTTGAGATATTGGAACAACAAAAATAACCTCTGACTCAATGAAGCCGGCAGCAACAATCCATGTGTGATTTTCTTGAGCATCAGAAATATCATTACAGCGGGTAGGATCAAAGAACCAAGCAGAGGCATCCTCAGCAAAGTCCACGCCATCTTCAGTGGCAATATTCTTAATTACTTCCGACACCGAGGCGTCACCGTTACCAGCAAGGCTCAAATCAGTTGTGCAGTACATGGTGCTTGGCAAAATAAGAGACTGAGGCCTTTTGAAATGTACCTCGCAAATTGAAGAGTCCGGTAGTTGCCGTGGGTTGAACGATCCCGGTTCTCCCAGAGTACCAGAAATTGATGATTCCATTTCGATCGAGGACTGAGTTTCAGCAGACAGATCTTCAATATCAATCCCGACACCAGGCCCTGGACAATGCTCGTCTGCATCCTTCGGAGTCCGTCCCATCACAACAATATCAGGCGGTTTGGCAGGAGGCAAATATAGTAGCATTCTCACCTGTGCTTTTTTTCTTTTCTTTTTTGAATAAAAATTTATATTCAAAAAAGGCGGGGAAAAAAGAAACAGCAACAAACAGCAACAG
>JAWWMW010000207.1:101105-112860 GCA_035048345.1 Echeveria elegans | reverse complement strand
TCTGATAAAAAAATTATGCATTAAGAATATTATTGTATAAATTTAATTTTATATTTTAAATACTTACCAAAATGTAGCACAAACTTTTTATCAAAAATATAAATAAAATTTCCAGTAGTTTGTCATTGTGATTATATACGTCTCTGAATTTTTATGAATTTTTTAAATTTTGTTTTTATTTTTAAATATAAATGTTTCGCAAAGCTTGAATTTCTCATAGTATTTAATGTTTTTAAAAAAATTCAGAGACATGCAAAATCAAAATGCAAAATGACAGACCATTGAACATTTTGTTTACTGTATATGTTTGTTAAAATCTTGTGTTATATTTTTTTAAATATTTAAAATATCAAATAAATTTATACAAAAATAATTTTAAAGAATAAATTTTTTTATCAAATTTTTTATTAAATGGTTGTATTTTGCTTATTGGTTTTACGAAGTTGAATTTTTTTTTAAAAAAATTGATATTTTTTTTAAAGTTTTTTTAAAGTTGACATTTGGTATGATGTGACAACTTCCAAAAAAATGACGAATAAGAGGTGTTTAAATTCAAATGTTTAAATAAGGGGTGTTAATGTCTAAATTTTGCGAATAAAGGCAAATATAATTAATTAATTAATTTTAAATTTTCTGTTCAGTTAAGTTCAGTTCAGTTTCAGTTCATGTCAAAAGAACAGACCCAATATAACATAGCATTGTTTGGTTTTGTTTCATTTTGAAAAATTATTTTTTAAAATAATTTTTCAAGTTTAAAAATAATAATTTTTATAAACATTTTGCTTTTGAAAAATCAAAATTTTGGTTTAATATGTTTTAAATAATTTTATATTTAATATAATTTATTTCTTATATAGTATATTTGATTGAGTTTTTTAAATGTTTCTTTGCATTTTTTTAAAAAAATTAGAGTTTTTTCATTTTTAACAAAAGTGTTCGTTTGTTAAGTTGAGATTTTATATAAGTGGTTAAGTCAGAAAGTTTTTATAGTGATTATTTTGTAAAAAATTACTATATTATATAAGTAATTTTGTGCAATTATCTGTATAATTTATTATTTTTTATGGTGAGCATTACAAATGAAAATATACCCAGCAGAGTAATAATATTGCATGCGAGAGATTTTGCATGACAAAGTATTTTACTCGAGCCTACCAATGGTTAGAAGTATGCTCGATTAGAATATAACCCTTGAATAAAGATTGAAACTCCATGACTATGCGGTGTATGTCCATGTTCCCCTCCTTAAAATATAAGACTACAAAGAAAATTGGAAATTATGTGTATTAGAGTCTTCATCAATCATTAATATTTAGAGTCAATTGATTTAGAGTTCTATATTGTAATTGCCAATTTGGTAAACTAAATTTTCAACTCGGGGGTGAGAAGAAAAAGAGAGAGAGTTAATAAGGAGCTCAAGTTTCATCATTATCACCTTTTGATCTAATAATTAAAAAGTCATTTCTCAAAATCACTTATGCATTCATTAAAAGCACCAGCTCATTTGGAGATTTCAGTAGTAATTGAAAACATAAACGTACAAGTGATTCTTTTGATAAATCGTAATTCTGAAAAATCAGCACGATCTAAGGATATACTTCCCAATAAGAGGAAGAATATAATTCCCCTGAAGAGGAAGAAACACATATGATGTAAAGAAATGTCGATATACTTAACAAAAGAAAACTCCAGAAGAGATTTCTTCAACGAGTCGAATAAAGTGATCAGAGAGGATGAAAATCATCCCCAAATAATGTTAGAATATCGACATCAAAATGATTATAAGAGCTGGATAGAAGCAATCTGACCAGTATTGGATTCTCTGAATATTTTCATGTGTTTGGATCCCTAGTTTCCAGCACACATGAAGGTGAAACTAGCTGACTTTGGGTGGGCGTTCGTACCAAATGTATTGAATGTAATTAAGTTGTAAGGTACAAAGTCAAATTGGTAGCACAATATCTTATATAGAAATTTGGATGTTGAACACATTCACAAGTTGAATGACCCAACAACAATATTCCATTTTCTTGTTGCTTTAGATGTTGTCGAACAACTTAAAATGCAACTCATGGATATGTGAACTATCATCCTAATGAGTTCTTAGATAAAGACATGAATATCTCTGAAGGATTAAAATGTTTGAAGCATTACACTAGTCGTCTCGTCATTTACTCAGATATAATTGGAACTCCAGAAAAGATCCAATTCATAACAGAATTTAATTGATGAGAGAATACAAGATGCAAAATTTAAGAATCATTTAATATTGTCTCGGACAAAACATATACATAGAATGTAATCTAGTAAAATGTTTCAATTCAAATAAATCACATTCATTGAGCATGTTACAAATGATAAACTTATCTATTCTCCACTTATAAGTTCGAAGTACATATGTCAACTTGAGGGGGACTATTTGCTTTCTTTTAGAATCTTGGCTTTTCTATCAACAAGATTTTTGTATCTAAAATATGGACTTATAAGGACGACTCACACATCAAAGAGTGTACATCTAAGAGAATGCTAACAACGATATCCACATATACTGATGCTTTGTATCACCTACGCAAATGAAGGATGGCATACTTGTTTACTGAAGGCTTACCAATAAAAGTTTTAGAGGAGCAACTATCATGACATCAAAATGTGCTGATTGAAAGACATGTCAATTTGAGGGAGAATGTCATGACTGTACTTTTTTCCATCTCTTTATTTTTATCTCACTGGTTTCTTGAAGAGAGGTTTTTAACGAGACATGTCATACACTAGGAAGCACACAACGAGAAATGTCATTCATGAGAGTCATCCAAAGAGGGAGTGTTATAACGAGGTCATTGTGTTTGGATGCCTCTTAATTTCTCGCATTTATCCTAACTATTATTGTATCATACTGCAACTAGAAATTGGGATAATTCACATTGCATACCTAAGAAAAAGATTAGGAAATACAATCATTCTCAATTCTCTATCAAGCTCCCTGATTCTCTTCTCCATTCAAGTTCATATTATTACAACAATAGTTTTCTTTTCTTTTTATTTTTCTACGATCAAATTTGCAAAGTGTTGAAAGAAAGGAAATTTCCATACGATTTTGTCACATGGCCCAAATTCAAAGGCTTGACAATGATAAAGCTTCCAAAGCCCATCAACTCACATCCTGCAAGAACCACTCAAAAACTGTCACACATCACCAGAAGCTGCTGACGTGGCCTCTTAACTCTAATCCTTCCCCTTAATCACAAATCAAATAAAAGACCACAATTAATATTTTAATTAAAAAGAAGTATCTAGAAGTTATCGATTGAGATGAAGTCAGTATTTATGGTGATGCCGAAGGCTCGCGCGTTAATTGGAGTTTATGTATTTGATTTAGCTAGCATAGATATGTTGTATGAATAGTCTTATACTACATGTATCCACCCATCGAAAAAAAAGAGAGTGAATGATAGTGCTGAATTTTATGATTGTTGTATTCACTACAAATTTATCCCTCAACAACCGATCACACACTTACGGTTGATATATTTGGACGGAAAAGTTTCCATCAATGTTCCATCGTATTCGCATTTTTACCATTTTGCGTTGTCAGTAGAGAAAGCAAAATTTAAAAATTTCCCTCAGCAAGATCATCGAAAATTCAACAGAACTTTCTTTGTACCTTTCCGTTAGCAAACCGTTGGGATGAGAATTTGATTTTTTAAAATAAATGGTAACCATCCGTTGTGCTTCAAAGAGAAAAGTTGACTGATATACTTGCTCTATTCTCTCCCATGAGCTTAAAATGTGTAGAAATAAATAAGAAAACTAAACTTCAGCATAGTCAGTAAAAGAAAAAGGAAAAATCGTAAACTTAAACTCATTCATGTCTACGCCCATTGATTTCACAGCAATGCAATAAATACTAAACCATTGTAAAAATGGTGTGGAATCTTCTCCAAAGGCTCCTCCATACTTCGGGAAACAATGAATTATATCTTTGTTAAGATTAATATTCTCATCAACTTCTGAGGACCACACTAAGGAAGATTGCCCTGCAAAAAGGTCACACTCCATCTATAGCATATTTAGAGTCGCGTAAGAAAAGTAGTGTACAATAAAAAACTAAAGATAAGAAACAGAGAAAGAAAAAACTAAAGGTAAGGAACATATAGAAAAAAAATACACTACGATGCAACTCTCGGGCAATGCGTCAAAATTTGACACACGTCGTCGTACGCCCCAAATTAATGTTTTCCCTACAAGCTACTAGTACAACGACAAGCAAGGTCAATCATACGAGGAATTGACTAGTGAAATGAATTTTCTGTAAACGAGTAAAAATTGGGGGTTGTAATTTGTGTTCACAACGAAACAAAACGAGAATGCAAAGATATTACTAATAAGATGAGAAAGCACGGTTCAAGACAACTACTTGTAATTCACTATTTATTATCGATATAAATCATGCAATTTCTATCATCTCATAACTCTAACAAATTCCGACAAAAGTAACATGCATATAGCTTCTAATATTGTTCTACACCGCGCAAACGTGAATAGAACTCTTATTGTAAAATAGCATGAAGAACCAAGCTGGTTATATTATTGCGCAAACACCAATGCTCTATCCTTAATTGTTCTACTTATTTTTACTGTAAAGTATCAAAAAAGTCAATTATAGAAAATCTAACTATCACCAAATAAATTGTACGCAAATACTTAATAATATCATCAATCGAGAATCATAATAATATGCATGCATAGGAATTAATGTAAGACAATGAAATTGAAATTAAGCTCGTATCTCAAAATAATTCATAAGCTTGTGTCTCAAATCCTGGCTAAGTATTTAGCTACGCATAAAATGAAGAATGAATTGAATTGATGATCTTTGACGCCTTCGGCTTCTTCCTGCGACTCTGCCCTCTGTCTTCTTGCTTATAGTGCTGCTGAATTTTGAATTCCCAAAAATTCCAGAATCAAATTAGGTATTTATATTAGTGCGGTGACTTGGTGATAAAGAAAAGACTTTATGGAAATTTGGGCCTGAATTTCTAATTTCGGAGACTGCACTGACCGGTATCTTCTAGCTCATTTTCTATCTAAAACGCATTGAATCTGAATTTAGTGTAAATTGTAGCTTTGTAGCTCTTTGAACCAGCTTTCCAACGCCATATAGTTTGTTTCTAACGGACAAATAATGAATTTCCAGCAAGCTCACAAAGCAATAAAGGTCAATATGCGAAACACTCCAGAAGATAGTCTTTTTGATTTGTTTTCTTTTCAAGCGCTCTTGATACACATGCAATGCGAAACACTATCAAACCGTAATCTAGCTCATGCAAAATTTAATTAAATTATGAGAATTAATGACTCGATTGATCGTATAAATACGCTTAATCAATTATTTAATTATATTTATTAGTAGTTTTTTTGATAGGGAGATACAAGTAGTGCATGATCATAGCTTACAAGTCTAGTATCAAATATATAATCATCTTTTTATAGCTCAAGCCTTCTAACGACACCTCAACTAACATACAACGTCGAGCTCTCTCAGACAGCACCTCCTCAGCGATTCGACATCATGAAGGCAAGTGTGAATGCCATTGGTGGGAACCCTTAAATGTTCATCCCTTGGTCACCACCTATTTAAGTGCCGGTGATATGTGTACTACCAGCGACCCTCTCCGCTTTTTTTGTCAGTTAGTGTTGGGACTTTATTCTGGCCGGTTGTATGTCGGTGGCCTGGCCGAGGATGGGGCTTTCTGCTCCATCTTTTTTGAATGAAAGCGCCATTTTCTTCCCATAAAAAATAACAAAAATTAAAGTCACAAGATCAAGAGATGCCAATAGATTTGAAAAATGTGACAAGGGTTCAATCTAGGATAGTACAACATGTCATAGCTAGTTATATTGCATGTGTTGCAAGGTTTTTAAGTGGTAAATACTCAGCTCAACCATTCAGTTCTTAAATTAATAATTATCAAGCCCCGCCAGGTCAAAAAGATGACGAGTTCATTTCCAGAGCTTCACCATCTTGTCATGGCTGGCTGTCGCGACTAGGCCTGTTGCAGGTGACATGGCAAGTGATGCAATGAGGCCATCATGGGCTGATAAGGTCATTGTCTTGTTCTCAGTCATGTTCCACAGCTCCAGTGACTGTAAAATCATGTGATATGATTACAGGTAAACATATTGGCTTTACGTACAGAGATGCTATAACATTCCTGAAAGGCAGATACAACCTTGTACAGGGATAGCATTGATAATGAAGGCAAATAAATAGTAATATGGTACTTGCCTGATAGCAGCCGACCACCAAAAGAGATGGATAAGTGGGGTGGAAAACACAAGAATGGAACTTGTTACCATTGCAGCTGAGTTCATGAACACATTCTCCATCACCGTTGATATTCCACACTCGTACTGAGTCCTCGCTAACAGAAGCTAGTAAGTCCCCAGACGGATTCCAGCATACTGAGTGTATCTGCTTTGTATGTCCCTGAACAACAAAAAACCGAACATAGAATTTGAAGATGACACTATTCCGCCATAAACATGGTTAGTTCTCTAACTTAGATGGATAAATAAAAATATGACTAGATTGGGCCTTAAGGGCGATATGAATATTTAGACAAAGCCGCTATACTAAAGAGAATCTAAACAAGCTAACTCACACAAATATCAATGGGGTGCTGGTAATCCGCAAATATCCCTTCAAAACCTTGAATAAATTATATGTTCAAAGACCAATGGGCAAAGTGCTCGCACTAATACTTAAGAAACACGGTCTGCAATTATATTATTTAAAGCCGCTATACTACAAAAAAAGATAACTCACACAAATACCAATGGGCCAATGCTCGTACTAATACTTAAAAAGCACGTTCTGCGACTATATGCTGACCTTCAATGAATGTCTGCAAGCTTGTGTCTCTACGTCAAACACAGACGCTACATTTTCTGCAGCTGCAGCAAGGTACCTTCCATTACGTGGACGGAATCTGACCTGAGTCATTCCACCCTGTTCCAGAGATAATAATAAGGTTAAAATGAAAAAAGGCAAGGGATGCTTCAAAAGTCAAATTTAGCAAGTATACAATTCCTACTTTGAACACTCGGACACAGCTACCATCTTTGATGCTCCAATATCTTATCTCACCATCTCCGTCACAGGAGCAGATCAAGTCATCTTTGGTAGCATGGAAGTCGAGAGACATAACAGGTCCAGAGTGTCCTGAAAAATTGCGGAGAGAATAGCCAGCCTGGAAAGATGCCATGAATTATTAAGAACACTGAAGACGTTTTATTAGCAAAATGACTAGCCAAGTTCTCACAAATAAAAACATTAATCTTCATAGCAGCCACGCTATACCAAAGAATGTTCACTTACAGTGTCTGCATCCCAGACTCTGACAGTTTTGTCATACGAGGATGTTGCAAGTCGTGACATGCTTGGGCTGAATCGAACATCAGTTATCACAGATGAGTGCTCCTCAAGAGTGGTTTTTGATTTCAGCGTGTTCGTATGCCACAGAACAGCCTGTATCAAAATCGTAAAGCACTTCAATAAAACAAAGACAACACAAGTACAAAATCAAACATTACTGAAATATTATAACTCACTTTCTTATCATGTCCACCGCTAGCAAGCAGCTTCCCGTCATAAGAAAAATGGCAACAAATAACTTTCCCTTGGCTTGCTCGAAATGAACTAACTTCATTGAATGTAAATCCTGCAGAAAGGAAATGACATGGATGAATGGATAATGAGTACAGGCATTAGACAAGGGTATCACGACAGTGGGATGAGAAGTCTCACCTTTGCCAACATCCATACCGCGACCAACTGCATCTCTCGGGTCTGTATCATCATGGGACAAAAACGATTCAACATTATCAACTGCTCCGTCTTCAACAAAACAATCCAATTCCGCTTGTGACTCGAGATCTTTATCATCCCACTGTCGATTGGATGCCAGTAAGAATGGAGACAATATACATAATGTCACTTTGAAATGATTTCAAACAGGAAATGGACGACGTTCATCAACTCATTACCAACTGGTTTGACTGAGAAGTTAACGAGCCGGAGCCATCAGTGCCGAACATCATCAATGGCTTTGATGAGCTGTTTATATGTGGCAACGCGGGCATTGACATGACATCTCCAGGCGTATGAGTTGATGGTGTGGATGGTGCTGAGCTAGGGGAGGGACCAGCTGTATTAGCTGTTCCGGTGCTGTTAGCAGGACCCGATGACGTTACTTGTTTTCTTTTTCTCCCTGTTTGACCTTTTGAAGTCTTGAAAAGCAAGCACTGTGTTAGTCAATAGAACTAGAAAACATAACTGTATAAGAGCTGGATCATTCTATGTTTATAATGTTTTATGCGAAACAAATTGATGCGAGCCCACATAATCCATTATCAGATTGCACGGGCCATCAAAATGAGAAATCTACCTGCTCATTAGCACGATACGAGTTGGACATTGCTCCATCAACACTGCCACTTCCTGGACCACCAATCTTATCTTGCTGATGAAGATTACGATTCACATTTTGAGACATTTGATTTGAAAGTGAATGCTGCTGTTGCTGCTGCTGGTTATTTTGTTGTTGCTGCTGCTGTTGGAGCTGAGCCATTTTTAGCTATACCAGTAAGTGGAATAAGAATAGTCAGCAACTTAAATTAGGAAATTATAAAAAGAGAGAACAGGTGGCGATTTAACATAAGAAGCACCTTGAGTAGCATATCAGGATCTCCACGTGGCAAACCAGCACCATTAACTTGCATCGGTGAACCCATATTTGGGATGATATCACCAATGGAGTTTGAAAGAGGATCTTTCCCAAGACTCATGTTTCTATTATTCAACAGCATACGCAGTCTGCGGCTCTCGAGATCACCGGCAGAAGGAGATGTCATATTTTGTTGCGCAAGCAGAAGCTGTTGCTGGTGCTGTGGGGTAAGCATTTGAAGCTGATGAAATGGCTGAGGCGCTTGAATAAATGGCTTTTGCTGCTGAAGAAGGCCTGAGCGAAGCTGGTCCAAACCCTGAAGAAGATGAGAGTACGAATACTCAGTATGATCAGATAATGAGACACAGTTATTTGATCAATGTAATGCAACTAGAGAACACGATGGCTTAGAAAGACAACAAATTGCAGTGATGAAGCAAAATACAATGACATGACTGTAGTGCAATCTTCAACCGAGAATCAGACTTACCGTAAGTGGCCAGCCTTTTAAGGTCAGATTGTTACTGCCTTGATTTGCACCTAAATAGTTCAGACAGCTAATGTTAAATTTTTTAAAACATAAGTCGAATGAATTCGAACAACATTTCCATTATTTCCTACAGAAAAGAATTTAATAACATACCTGGAATGCCGATTAAGGATCCATCAGGGCCAACAGCTCTAGCGTTCAGCACTGCATTCAAATCATTCTTCATGTCCTAACCACCATATAAGATCTTGAGGAAGTGAATGAAGAATATAACTGAAATTAGCATGTTCATATGTATGGATTCCAAATACCGGAGGAGGGCCTGGTGGTTGTTGTTGTCCTCTGACTTGAACTTGCGGTGGCATAGAACCAGCAGCACCATGCAACCCTTGCCTAATCATTTAATAGTGCCCAAATTAAATGTTGCGCAGAACTCGGACAGAACAGTTGTTTAAGTAGCTATAAAAGAATCAGCCATAAATTATGCAGTACCTGGAAGGTTGGCTGGAAGGTCCAGCCGATTTCATCATCGCTGTTTGAGTAGGATCCATAAGCTGAACAACATTTTCTCCAAATCGCTGCTATGACAAATTTAAGGAGCAGCAGAAAGAGTAAGATTATAACAAGAAAGAAAGAAAAACTGGTTAATCGAATGCATCGTGTATGACATAACACCTTCATTGATGCGTCTTCCAATGGGTCCCTCTGAGGCAACTTCATCTTCTCTTCATACACTTTAGCAGCCATGGCACTCACGGTACTGGAGTTCTGTCGCATCATAGGATCGGCTCCTACAAGGGCACTAGCAGGTCCGTTCAGGTGATGAGGGCCAAGCCCTTCCCTCCGTTGTTGTTGCTGTTGATGATGCTGATGCTGCTGGTGTGACTGCTGCTGTTGTTGCTGCTGTGCATGCCTCTGCAATAGAAGCTGCTGCATTTGCATCTGCTGTGGCTGAGATTGCTGTGGTTGCTGCTGCTGCTGCTGCTGCTGTTCTCTTGCTTTAACTAGCTGCGTCTAGAAAATGAATCCCCAAGAATCAACAGATTGTTAAAAGACACAATCACCCAAAAAAGAAAAAAAATGCAGCTTTAGTATCTAGTTTGTATTGTCCACACAAAAAAATCACAAGAACAGACACCCTCCATCAAGAAATAAACACTATTTCTCACAAGGGACACAAGAAAACAGGAGACAATAGAATAAAATACAAAACAAAACAGACGGGGAGTAGCTTGAGAACCTCAATATAAGAAGCGGCAACCTCAGAGTGCTTCTCATTAGTTCTGGCAATGAAGATATCCCAGAAGACGGACCACCATTCGAACAGAAAGCCACCAGGAGCATCAATAGCTGGAGAAGTACCAAATACAACACAATTAGAGGAAAGGTGGGACTTTAAGTCTACAAAGTAAGTAAATAACACACTGCATTACAAAGAAGTGGACATAAGATGAATTGTATACCAACTGGATCTGAGGATACTTTGGCCTCGGCTTGAAAGGCCTGTGCAGAAGCTTTGAGCTCTCTTTTAACTAAGTAATCATGTATGTAGACATCTAGCCTGTAGAACAATCAGAGAGAGTAAGCAAAAAGGTCTGCACTGATAAAATGGAAAAAAGAAAAGAAAATGGCAACAGAAACACAAAACCCTAAATCTAAATACTACATTCGGGGGGATACTAAACTGAAACAAAATTCAAGAAAGGGGAAAAAAACAAAAAAAGCTTACATTTTGTCAGCCTCCCAATTGGTGTGCGACATTCCGGGATCGAAAGGAAGGAAGCCCTACGCATTTGAAAACATTAGGAATTAAGTCAAATACATACATGCGGAGATTCAATTTATAAAGGAAAGGAGGGGCACAGAAAGAAAGAGGACAATGCAAGAAAAGGGAAGCGATGCGAAGGTGGAATAATAATAATAATAACAATCTGGTCTAAAGCTAGAGAAGCGAAGTGAACTACTCCAGTAAAAACCTGTCAAAATTATGAAGAGGCTCTTCAATTTGACTGCTGGTAGGAGGGGTTTAAAGATTTTAGAGAAAGTGGGTTGAGAATGAGAATGAGAATGAAGAAGAAGAGGAGTCCGTTTCAGCTTCTGCTGCTGCAAATGTCATGATGGGTTTTCGTGCTTCCATAAAAACAACTCAATACAAACTTTAGTAGTATAAAATAATCAAAATAATACTTAAATCTTTTTTTCTTTCTCTCTTTCCACGACGAGGAGGACGAGAAGAGAGAGTGTGTCTTGAAGTTTCAACCTCAGCTCGTGCTTATCTCTTTCCATGTCCTGCCAAAAACTACAGCCAGCAGACACACTCACTCTACTGCCTTTTTTTTATTTATTACGGTAGTACTCGTGTATAGTTTAATTATCACATTTATTATATTAATCAAAAAAATATATATTCATTTATTATAGACAAGAATTTGTCATCCCGACAGGAATGTGTCATTCCGGATGCGCAATCGAATCGATCAAATAGAGGTGGGATTCGATTGATCAATTTTTGGTACCGTGCGGGCCGAATTTAAATGAG
>JAWWMW010000207.1:69006-81520 GCA_035048345.1 Echeveria elegans | reverse complement strand
TAAGTGATAAAGTTGGATGTATAGACATAGTTTATAAAGAGTAGATTTTTAAGTTCGTGTAGTAGTTTAAGCGATGTCGGATAAAAGTGTTTGAGCTTGAGTGTAAATTTAAACGGGCTCGTCTGATTGTTATAAATAACATAAGAGGGGAGGGGTATTTTGGGGCATTCAAATTTGAGCCTTCGTTCATCCTATTCTATTATATATATAGATAAAAAATATCTATATATATATAACAGATTAGGTGAACGGAAATTGAAAATATGAATTATTCATTTGCCCCTACCTTTAAATTTTTTAATTTATTCTTATACAAACCACACGGGCCCAGCCCGGCTCATTAAAAATTAATAGTTTAAAATTAAAATTTTAAAATTACACAGACCACACGGACCCGTTTAAATTTACAAAGATCGCACGGGCCCAGCCCGACCCATTAAAAATTAAAATTTTATATTTACACAGATCATACGGGCCCGTTTAAATTTTTAGAGAAACACACGGGCCCAGTCTGGCCCATTAAAATTTTAAATTTACACAGATCACACGGGCCCAGCCCGGCTCATTAAAAAGTAAAAGTTTAACTTTACACGGAGCACATATACTCAAAAATTGATCGATCGAGTCCCGTCCGTCTTTAACATGTTCGATTGCACATTCGGGACGACGGGCGGTGCGCTAGTTTATTATAATATTTCAATGTGTTTTTCAATTTTTTTATTTTATTTTATATTATATATTTTTAAAATTAGTTATTCAGTCAAAATCTAATTTTTTTCATTTACCAAAAGTTTTACCATCGACAAATTTACCGTTGATGGTTCAGCCGTCGGTTTTCACCAAAGGATTTTTTGATATAGTGTGGATAGAGGTGGGTGATGATATATCAAGAGCAGAGCACTTAACTCTGATAATATTTGATACACTTGCGAAACAAAAAACTATCAAAAAGTAATATTTCGCAAGCAAAAATGTATTAAATAATGAAATAAGCGAGTCGATGGATTATATAAATACAGTTCTTCGGGTAGCGATTCGTAATGGACCTAGTTCCATGCATTAGAGCATCTCTAATGGACATATGTAAAATGCCCATGTAAAAAATACTTTTATACTAGTTTTATATAATTTATATGAGGAAAAACTGAATATTCTCCAATGGGATATGTATAAAATAGTTATATTTATACTTTTTACTAAAAACAAAATAAAACATCAGGAGCAGCAACCATACTAGCAACAACAGAAAGAACTAAATAGCCGCATGCACCAAGGATTCTATGACTAGCAACCAACAAATCTAGTACCACCTGTTTATCCTAGCCTTTCAAGCAAGCAGCTCCACTGCGGGATAGGAGTAACTGTCCAACAGCACATCACTCCAAAGTCCAACCTCTGCCCGCCTTCAACATATGAGGACTCCAGTCATGGAAAGCACCATTAGCCACCCAAACCGCCATCATCGCAAATGTGTACACACACAACCAGAGAATCCATTGAAATTTTTGCAGTTTGGACGCCCGACTCAACAGCCACCTTCATCCCTCCAAAAAGAGATTTGTGATTTGTAAACAAACCAAAGATAAAAACAAAGATATCATACTTCAGTTCAATAGCCAACATGAAATCCTCAAACTCTGTGAAGTGCCTACCTATTGCGCTACCGAAATCACAACCAAAACAAAAGAGACTTGTTCGTTTCTTCACCAGTGTCTATCGCCTCAATCAAAGACACAATGAACCATGAAAAGAAATCCAGCAATCCATATAGTTGAATTGATACACCAGATTACCAGCAATCCAAAATGGAATCACCATTACCTCAATCCCAAGCCTAGCCATCACAATCCTCTCAGCTTTTCCAGTACTCTTATTGAGCTTCTTCGCCACAAATTTTGTGTCCAACTCGGCACGGTATGTGGCTTACCAATCTTGTTTCCCCAATAACCTCTCCTCGTCGGCACAATCCTCTCAATCAAGTTGCCAATTTGATAAAGATTCACTTGGATCGGCTGTCGGGTGATGTGGCAGTCACGGAGGTCTTAGCCAGGCGCTGTGACGTCTCAGCCTGAAGTCTCGGGCACTGAGACGTCTCAGCCCCCTGAGTCAAGCATACATAATCATACACTTTACCAAAATATTGCAACATATAAGCAATAAGATGCATGGTGCTAACAATGGGTACTAGTGCATTTGTCGGATGGTGCAAAGTGTATTGGAGTGAAGGGTTTATAAAACAAAGCTTAATGAGCATGGTGAGGTAGACAAGTACAAGGTGCAACTAGTGGCAAAGGGTTACACGTAAGAATATGGAATTGATTATTTTGAAGTATTTGCTCTAGTGGCGTGCATGGATACTGTGAGACTTATTTTGGCTCAAGCTGCTCATCAAGAGTGGCCAACTTATAAACTCGATGTGAATTCGGCTTTTTTACATGGAGAATTATCAGAAGATGTGTATGTTGAGCAGCCAAGTGGGTTTGAGAACAATGAACATCCCAACAGTTCGTAAAAGTTAAGAAAAGCTCTTTATGAACTTAAACAGGCTCCTAGAGCATGATTTAGTTGCATAGAAAGTTATTTCTTAAGGGAGGGATTTGTCAAGTGCCCTCGATAACAAACTTTATTTGTGAAGAACGAACAAGGAAAGAATCTTATTCAGTCTGTATGTAGATGATCTGATTTATATAGGGGATGATATGTCAATGATGAAGACATTTAAAGAGTCGATGATGAAAGTGTTTGATATGAGTGATTTAGGAAAAATCTCTCCTTGGAATTGAGGTAAGTCAGATGAAAGAAGGGATTTTTATTTCACAACACGAGTATGCATTGGGCATAATCAAAAGATCTAGAATGGAGGGGTACAACCCTGTCACAAATCCTATGGTACCTGGCTCAACAATGTTAAAAGATGGAGGAAACAAGGTTGACAACACTAACTACAAGTAGTTAGTTGGAAGTCTGATGTATCTTACATCAACTCGTCCGGATTTGATGTTATCTGTGAGCTTAATCAGCAGGTACATGTCGCAACCTACTAAGCTTCATATTATGGCAGCAAAGCGTGTGTTAAGATGTGTAGCAGGCACTTCCGGGCATGATATATTTATCAAAAAAAAATTATGTGATTATTTGATTGCATACAGTGATAGTGATTATGCCGGCTGTGCTGTTGATAGAAAAAACCTGTGTTAGAAGAAACAGGCTTGGTGTTCAAAGAAACAGGCCATAGTAACATTATCAACCACCGAAGCCGAATTAAAGAAAGTTCTCTCAAGTTTCACTAGTGATGGAAGTAAGAGTATTACTATTTACTGTTACAGTAGTTCTACTATAAAGTTGTTAGAGATTGTTGTTAGACACTGGAGGAGTAAAAACGTTGAAGTGTGTTACTATTTTTTGAGGGATTTATCTAAAAGCGGAGAGGTGATTTTGGTTCATTGTAGATCAGATGAGCAGATGACTGACATATTTACAAAACCACTCAATATACAAGTATTTCAAAAGCATAGAAGCTCACTTGGTGTTTGTTGTGCACCTAGAGTAAAACCTGAGCATCACTGCTAAGTTTAAGTGAGGGTTTGATATGGAGTTAGTTTATTTTAATAAGTTGATTTCTTTGTGTCTCTTACTTTTTAGCGTGGCAGTTTGTATCCGTTCAAATGGTGTCTGTTCATATTTTCAAATATTATGAAGGATGTTAAATAGCCTTATCTAGTTTTCAATAAAGGCAAGGAGTCAAGTTCTACATTTTTGTACTTGAATTTCTTCAGTTTATTATAACCACCGCCTTTCTAACTCTGGCGGAGTCACCACTTTCCACGAACAAATTTTATTGAATTGGAAGAAAATGTATCACACATCAGATATGTTAATTGAATCTTATGCGCAAATATGACGATCATGTAAATGGAACACTAACTACCTAAAGTATTCACTTTTTTTTATCCTCACAGACCCTGCAATCAAAGCCGCGGAGCTGGATACAAACGGGGCATATATTCATAGCTTAATGCGATATATTTGGTTTAGTAACTTGCATAACCTAAACAATCCGACATTTGAAAATTTTATGTACTTGTTAGATGTTATGAGACGTATACTGCAACGAGCCAACAGTCGTTCTCCCAAAAGTTTCCTTAGGCGGCATTGTTCAACGCTCAAGTTAGGGATGACAATTTGACCCGCTGATCGTCCCGCCTTGTCCTGCTCCGCTCCGCCCCTCCCCGCGAGCCAAACAGACAGGGCAGGTTGAAATTTTTTTGACCTGTCCTATCCCGTCCCGCGCCGCCCTGTCCTACCCCGCGATTAATCTTAATTAATTTTAATTAATCACGGGACAGGACAGATCCTCTGCGGGTCGACCGCCCGCACAGGACATGTCCAATCTGTCGCTGACCTGCCCCGTTACCATCTTGCCCCTAATGAGATATGTCGCATAAATTACAAACGGGGAGTCTGCGCGACATGTTGCTTATGAAACCTTCAACTTATATTGCATAGATCTACATCGACACAGACTTTATGCAACAGCCTTAAATGATGTGGTGGTTTTATATCTGCAACCTAGAGTTAGTTTTTACTTTTTGCTTTGTTTCGTTTTAGCAAATTATTACATTGTTTTCGAGATCTATTTGGTTAGTGGAAAAATGGAGGGCTGGAAATAAAATTGAGAGAAAATATTGTGCTGTGTTTTGGTTGTTCAAGAAAAATGATAACACTTTTACTTTTTCTCTCACTTTTCTTAGATCAACTATTTTTCTTTAAAATTTCCATTCAATTTACTTTTTCCAAATTTTCCTACAGCCAAACCGTAGAAGATATATAATTTTGAAAATTAAAATGGGATGGGACGCCAAAAACAATTTACGAAGCGAAAGACACTCTTTTTCATGTAACGAGGTATGGCATGAGTAGGTATTTTATTTCCGTGTTTTCCAAAAATGACACAAGAATGGTTATGGGTTGGTTCACCTTTGAATTTGCAACATCATAGCCCTAGCTAGCAGTTATCATGAATGTCTTGTAAAATAGCCCCCCTCCCACCCTTTTGCCATACCTTGTCTCCAAATATCAACTGCAGTATTCAACCTCGTTAAGCGCAGATAAAACCTTAAAACACTGATGACATGTTTTTAGGAGTCACATCGAGATGGAGAAGAAATTGAAGGTTGGGTCATATATAAGGAAGAAGAGCCACCCCTCTTTCCACGCCAGTCCCGTAAATGACATCTAACTTCAACGAAGGCCGATTCATTTCCGGGATAGCGAATTCTAACTGTACTTTTCTCGCCCAAAGCCCAGAGAAGCCACTTACGATGCAAACTCTTCAGAAGGATTCAAACCTTCCAGCCACGTTGCCGTTTCCTTACCAGCTAGCGCTTTTACTGCAACAGCTGTAGCCTCGCCCTCGGTCACACCCAGAAAACTGCTTTACCCGTGCGTTCTTCGCGAGAGATAACCACCGGACAGACAAAGACAAGGAACTCGAAGTCGTCAGCCACCTCCCCAATTTCCTAAACTACACGAGCCTAATGAAAGAGAGCAAGTTCTGCCTCTGGCCCAGCCATTCTCTCAAGTTGCATTTGCATCCCGGTTATTACCTCAGATGCCTCATGCATGCGTATTACTGGTTTAGTGCTGGGCTGGAGCGAGCTTTGGGTTCGAGCCAAGATTATGGGAGAATGCAGAGGTATGTGTTGCGGGTGCAGAGGCACTGTGAGGTTCATCGGTCTGCTAAGCGATTGGATATCGTGCACATGATCATGCACTCGATTTTGTTTAGAAGGCTCAATGCCAAACTCCCGATGACAATGTAATGATAATTAGTTAACCTAAGCTTGATTGTTAATACTGTCGATTAAGCCAACACTGTGATTAGCTGTGTAACGAAAGAAACGCGGCGTTTGGGAGTTTGAAGCTCACGCCATTTATCAGCTTCACTGAATTCGACGCAATTCCCACGCTTTTCACCATAAACCATTTCTCTCTCTCTCCCCCCCTCTTGGAAATTTCTCCTCTCTTCAACATCCGACTCTGTTGATCGATGTAAGAAGCATATATAGACTTTAAATGAGAGAGATGGGTAGTGACGGAAGAGGATCAGACGGCAGCAGAGCATGTAGAAGCAGAGTCTCCGCCTGGGTGATTTCAGCAGTGTTTATTGCATCGATCGTCGCCGTTGTGGTATATTCCGTAGATTGGAGCTGGTCGGAAGAGAAATTAGGAGCGGGAGTGAAGCGTTTGTTGCCGGGTGGAGAAGCTGGATCGGAGAGCCGGTTACAGTTGAGCAGTCGGAAGTATACGGTGAGTTTATTTTTGGGTTTGTTACAGATGGTCGGATGAACTAGTTTATAGCTTTGGATTATGAAATTTTGAGTCATGTAGTCGTAGCCTCCTGAGTTTAACTGAAATGACTTGTGGGTTTCGGAAGCAGAGAAGGCATAATAAGCACAAGCTGGAACAAGGATTGGCACGGGCACGGGCTTCGATACGGAACTCTGCTAGTGCTAATGCTAATGCTAATGCTACTGATGGAAATAACAACGGATCATCTAACGCCGGAATCTATCGCAACCCACACGCATTTTTCAGGCATTATTCCATTCGATTTTATTTTCAAACTTGTAAATCATTTCAGTTTAACCCTAGTAACTAAAATATATTGAAGTATAAGTTCAATGGAACGGATCATATATATAGATGAAATAAATAAATAAATAAATAAATAAATAAATAATACTCCCTCTGTCCTGAAATAATCTTTCTGTTTGGGTTGATGGCACGGTAATTAAGGAATAATGAGAATGCGAGAGTAAAAATAAAATAAAAGTAAGTAAGAGAAAAATAAAGTAGGAAAGATAGTGTATTGTGAGAGTGAATTTATTGCCTTAAAAGAAAATAGGAAGAACTTTAGGGACATCCGAAGAGGAAAGTAAGAAGAACAAAAGAGTTTCGTGGAATGGGAATGGAACATTTGGTCCTGTGATTTGAATAGATGGTGCTTTAGAAGCAGTTGAAGTAAAACTGGTACAATGACTTGACTTGATCTCCAACTCTAAGGCGACCACACTCATCAAGATATAACAAAACCTGTGAAATGAAGATATTCCAAAATGAATTTTACTTAGTTAGGCCATATATACTCAGAAGTGGATATGTATGGGGAATATGAGAGTAAATTATTGCATTGCATCAGTGGCATATATTCTACTGTAATAATGTTTCGCATACGCATGCAGGAGCTATAAAGAAATGGAGAGACTGTTCAAGGTGTATGTGTATAGTGAAGGTGACCTGCCTATACACCACCATGGTCCCTGTAAAGACATATATGCTTCGGAAGGCAGGTTCATACATGAGATTGAGCGTGGGATTGCCGGCCGCCGCTTTACAACCAAATATCCTGACAAGGCTCACGTCTATTTCATGCCTTTCAGTGTTACATGGATGGTCAAGTACATTTACACTCCCGGCACGCGAACCTTGGCCCCACTCAAGCAGTTCCTCGCAGATTATGTCACACTCATCTCCACCAAGCACCCTTTTTGGAATTCAACTCAAGGCGCCGACCACTTCATGCTAGCTTGCCACGACTGGGTAAATTAAGTCCATCAACCATCTCTCCTCTAGTCTTCCCTCTCTCTACCTTAGCTCTAGCTCACAGTTCATTTTTATTGTGGGATTATCAAGTTTGATGACTGATATCAATACATTGCTTTCAGGGTCCCCATGTAACCAAGGGAAACGCACAACTGCACAATATATCTATTCGAGTCTTGTGCAACGCCAACACCTCAGAAGGATTCAACCCACAAAAGGATGCCACTCTACCAGAAATCAAACTATTTGCTGGCACTGTCTCGACTAAACTTGTGCATCCTCAACAATCAAACTATAGCAGTCGACAGCACTTGGCATTCTTTGCAGGAGGGCTTCATGGCCCTATCCGCCCAATCCTCCTTCATCATTGGAAAGGACGCGACAGACCAAATATCCAGGTCTACGAATATCTGCCTAAAAATATAGACTACTACGACCTCATGCTGAATTCAAAGTTTTGTTTATGCCCAAGTGGATATGAAGTGGCTAGCCCCAGAATAGTTGAAGCCATATATGCAGAGTGCGTGCCTGTAATTATATCAGAGAAGTATGTTTTGCCCTTTAGTGATGTGCTTAACTGGGAAGCGTTTTCTGTCACGGTTTCAATATCGGAGATTCCAAGAATGAAAGAAAAACTCATGGGAATCTCAGAAGAAAAACATGCAAAGATGAAGGATGGCCTTAAAGCTGTGAGGAAGCATTTTATGCTGAATGAGCCTGCCAAGAGGTATGATGTTTTTCACATGATACTGCACTCGGTTTGGCTTCGGAGGCTCAATGTTAGGCTTGAATAGATCAACAAAATCAAATTACATCAGTTGAAATTTTTTAACAACACAACATCAGCAATTCATGATATATATATACACCTGCCAACATGAACCTGCATTTTCACAAATACAAACTACTACTAACAAATGAAACACAACCGTTAATCCTATGATGAAACCCACAACACTAGCTTACCTGAAACTGAAACACATAGCTTAACACTGCAGCTTCCCTTCACTTCATTGGAACAAAGTTCTGCGAAAGCTGCTCAATTTTACTCTTGAGAATATCGGCAAGTGATGATCCCAATGACCTCTGCGGCGAAGCACCATCCCGGTTAATTACAGGAGCTGACATGGTCTCTTTGTTAATTTTAACACAAACTGGGTCTGTCAGCTCTTTCTTGATCAACTCAACAAACTTTCCATCCACATTTGTCACGTTTCCAGCCATATTCTTCACATAAAAGGCATTCACAGAATTATCACCATGCGTCTCCACATCTGCCCGCACCACGACTAGGCCATTTTCACGTAAGACTCTTGTTATATCAGACAGCAATCCCACCCTGTTATGCGCTCGTAGTTCTAGTCTGACTCCCTACAATATACATGAAGTATTGTGAGCATCTAGAATCATTCAGATTTTTGCTCAAGTCCCAAGTACCTCGCAAACTCTGCGCTCAATCGCAGCCTCTAGGCACTTTATGACACGGTCCTTCTCATACTCAGTGTTTAAAACTTTCCCATCAACATGTCTGATGAAATACTCCTGCACCATCAACACCACAAAACTGATAAATACTAATTCATAATTGCACTTGCTCTCGCACAAATCATAATTTATATATATTTATATAAAATAAAGTGTTATACCTGAAATGCATACTCGCCGTGGGAAGCAATGGAAGCATGAAAGATCATATACTCCAAGTCAGTAAGCGTACAGACAGTATCAAACATCAAGCGTCGCCTGTCTCTACACCTGACCGTCACAACGGAGTAGCCTTTCTCATCACACCTCTCAATTTTCACCATCTTATTCTTGCTACTTATATTCCCTATTACAGGCCCATTGGGCCCCACGAATCGAGGCCCATCGAAGTCCCTTACGGACACCATCAGCTGGTGCAAACGCCGCTCAACGTTCGACACCTCCGTCGCGCCGTGGTGCCGATCGCTGCCGCTCTTCACCACCTCCTGCGCCGTCGAGTAGTGGCATTTTTTCGGAGAATGAGATCCGTTCGTCGACGCGCGTAGGACGGTGGTTAGATGTGTCTCGATGATCGCTAGCCGATCCGGATTGTCGATCGGCGAGTCGGAGAACTGATCAGAGATAATTGCGACGCAAGCGAGACGGGCGTTGTGGCTCCATGCGTGCGCTTCCACGATGTTGCAGTGGAGATCGGCTAGCGCGGCGGAGATTTCGGAAAATAGGCCTGGACGGTCGTTGCCGGTCATCTCAATGGCTGTGTGCTCGTGGCTGTTGGTTGAGTTTTCGTCGTCGCCGTGGCTGCTTGCGGTGTCGGTGTAGGACCGAGGTTTGGCGGACGGTGGTGACTCTCTTCTAGAAGATTCAATCGCCTGGTAAGACGTTTTTTATTTGCAAATTGTTTTATTTAAATTACTTGATTTTATTTTTGATTAGGATGCAGAAATCTGAATTGGATTTATGATCTGAAATGTGTTGTTACCTGCTGGATGAGATTGATTCGATTGTCCGTAAGCTTGTTTCCATTCTCATCCTTGACATGGAAAACTGCATATGTGTGATGTGCGAAATTAGATGGATGAAGAAACCAATTTGGGGTTACTTGGAACTAGAAGTTGCATTTTCTTACCATCCATGAACCACCCACCATCACAGGAGATGTAGCTTTTGGTTATAATGAGATTGAGGTCGGTGAGGACTTGAACCATTTCCAACAGCAGCCCTTGTTGGTTCACGCTGTCCACCTTAACAACCGTGCAGTCGTCCAAGCTTTCATTGTTGATGCACACCCTGCAGCTGGATGGGCCGGTAGACTGTTTATCATTGGCTGATTAATAATGTTCAATGGCTTATTAGAGATATGGATTCTAAATGGTGCTTACGCAGGACCGTAGATCCTCTCTGGCAGGCTGTCGAATTCAGGGTCAAAGTATGGGGAGCAAACTTCCTGCATTGTTGAAATTCTTATTACTGAAATGAAAAACAACAAATTGAGAAGCAGAGAGGAGCAGCAGTGCATGTAGTTTTGGGTTGGAAATTGAGATTGAGTTGGGATGGACGCAGAGTGAAATTCCTCTTGAATAAACGAAGAGGATGTAGGTATGTTGTTGATTCTGGGAATTCATCTGCTTTGCAAATTTCTATTAATATGATGTTTAAGAATGAGGGAGACAGGAGTCTGTGATTGCTAAAATTGGGTCATGTGAATCTGTGATCAACAGTTCAGTTTTCATTCACTAATTATATGTGGACAGGAGTTCGGTATCATCATTGGAAATGAAATCGTTCAGTGGTGCCACCTAATTTTTGGTTTAATCTGCTTGCTTCTTCATTAAGTAGCTGAAAAGTTACAGGGTAGTTACAATAGGAACTGGCAGCACCCAACTTCTATTCTAGTCCATGAGCTGTTAGGTTTTTCTTTTTTCTTTTCATCTCAGGTTCTGCAGGCCTTTCTGTTTGGCAGGAACGAGCCAACTTCTCAAAGGTAGATGAATATGGAACATGGGCCCAGTTCATAAACCAATTTGAAAAAGGTTTTGAGTTTATTTTGAAATCATTTTGAGTTTACTTTTGAATAATTTTTTATTTTATTAACAACTTCAATACTATTCTCAAAATAATTATCAAAACTTTTGGTGTTTATGAACTTTTGGTGTGTTATAACCCCACGGTCACTACAACTTTCGACCGGCCACCACAACTTCCGACCCGCATCCATAACTTCCGACCGACTTCCACAACTTCCGACCGGCTATCACAATTTTTGACCCGTCACCACAACATCCGACCGACCGTCACCATAACTTCCGACCGGCCATCATAACTTCAGACCGGCCACCACAACTACCGACCGAACATATTTGAATCCATTTTTTCTTCATTTTCATATTTTTAAAAAAATTTAAAAAAGTTTATTCATTAAAATTTTTGAAATGAAATATAAAAAAATTTCGGCGATGAGGCGGCCGACCGGATGTGGTCGGAAATAGTGATGGTGATATGGTGGTCGGTCGGGATGTAGTTAGAAAGTGGTGGAGATGGATGGCCAGCGGTTGTGGCGGTGGTCGGTGGCGGAGATGGGTCGTTGGCGATGGTGGTGGTGGTGGGCGATGGTAGGCGGTGGTCGATTGTGGTGGTGGGCCGTGATGGTGGAGATGGATGGTGGTCGATTGTGGTGGTGGGCCGTGATGGTGGAGATGGGTGGTGGGTGATGGGTGGTGGCGGTTGCGATGGGTGGTCTGTGGTGGAGATGAGTGGTAAAAGGTGCGGTGGTGGTCGGTGGTGGAGATGGGTGGTCGGCGGTGGTGGATGACCGGAAGTTGTGGTGGAGATGGATGTAGATTGGTTCAATCAAATGTTTAATTGGATATGAATTGGTTCAATTGAGTGTTTGAGTCATAAAAAAGTTTTGAAATTTCTGAATCTCAAACCCACCTTAGGAGCAGGGTTTGAGTTTTGAAAAAAAAATTGAAGTTTAAAATGAATAAAAAATAGCTAAAAACTTAACTCAAAATAATTTTAAAACTTTTTTCAAAACTTGTTTATGATCTGTCCAGGATTCAGAGAGTACTTTTTGTATGAATAACCCACCTTACATTTATTTTGGAAGTGACAACTTTTAAAAAAATGATAAATAAAATATATTTAAATTTAAATATTTAAATAAGGAGTGTTAATGTTTAAATTTTACAAATAAAAGGTGTGTAAAACTAATTTACTCTAAATATTAATTTCAAACCGTCTAAAATGCCTAAAGAGAGTAAGAATGCTTCTTTGTTTCCAGGTACGACCTTCGGAGCCCAAAATCACCGCTACAAGGTCCACCGAAGACGCTTCAACCGATCTCAACAAACGGCAAGCAAACGTCTTCAATCAAACTTCAAACGGACTCGAAACCTTTCAAGATAGATTCAGGAGAGCAGCAGAA
>JAWWMW010000207.1:42817-62231 GCA_035048345.1 Echeveria elegans | reverse complement strand
CTCCCACTTGCTCCAGACTCATCTTTACCAACTCTGAGATGAGTAGCCATTGGGGTACTTTTGTGAGAAGTTGACTCAAGTCCAAACTTCTTACTCTGTTTCTTTATAATATTTCCTCAGACTCACAAATATCCTCTTATCCTTTTGTGAGACTTGAAGTCCAAGAAAATAGGACAGATCGGTGTCGTAAATATCTATTATTTACGAACATGTCTGCTTATATTCTTTATATTTACAATACAGTTGTTTGCATTTACACTATTTCAGGCATGAAATACACTTTCCAATGATTATAGAAGCTTGGAGCAAAACATAGCAAAAACGATGATTAATCAAGCAAAATCGAAAGTTTTTGATAGAGTTGTGCCCGGACAATGGAACAGTCAATGCACAGTTTGAATGTCAAACTCGGTCGAGCTAAAACATATTTGACCTAGTGGAGCTAATAGAGAGGGTCAACTCGATCGAGCGAGAAGTCATTCAACCGAATCAGATTGAATGAAAATAACCAAAGACGCCAACTCGCCCGAGTTGGAAAGTGACTTGACCGAGTGAGTTTATATCAAATAAACAGAAGGCATTGACTCGACCGAGTGAGAAGTGACTCGCCCAAATCAGAATATGTGAGACAAATAGAGGGTAGAAGCTTGATCGAGCTGAATTGCTACTCGACCGAGTGGAATGTTGTACTTGACCAGTTTTACTTGACCAAAAATTAACTCGAACAACTAAAGAAGACATATTTACTCGACCATGAATGAGCTATTTAGTGAAGTATTCATGCAAAGAAGTGAAGATGCACGAAGACATGATGGTGAAAATTTCATGAGGTATCATTATGAATAATTAATTGGAAGAAAATAAAAAGATGACATTATGAGCCATCATGATGGAGAGAATTGAAGAGATTTTGTAAACGCTACAAAAGGGAAGCTCCATTTGAGAAGCAATGGAAGGTGAATAAAACTGAAAGGTCCCTCTGAAGGGGAGCATTCCGTCTCTGCAGCCGTTCCAACTCGACCGCGAAGTGTGAGCCTCATGAATCCTGGTTCTTATGTATGACCAATTTTTTGACCTAGATAATCATGTGTGCTTGATGTAGTTGGGTGAATCAATCCATCCTCATCACTGAGTCATATCATGCCTGAGACAGCAGGCTGAGTCAAGCAAGACTTCTCCTCAACATGCTCCACGTCATCCGTTAGCTTGGAGCACGAATCGTTATCTTTGGCAATCAGATAATGATTCGAATTCTTAACGATTTGAGTGCAACAAGGAATCAAATTTAAATCAATATGTATATTGCCTAATCATTATCAAAAGGCAAGCTCGGATGAGTATCAAAGATGGAAATCAAACCTGCTTTATCTGGTTCAAGGAATTAATTCTCTCGTGTATTTTGGAAGGTGAATCCAAAGCTTTGCAACTAAGCTATCTCACCAATATAAATAGGCATTGATCTCCATCATCGAAGGAGTCAAAATTACAAAAGCTAAACACATATTATCGATGACAATTCGATCCATAATTTATGTCGTTCTATTCATCACATCGAGGTGATACTTAGAAGAATGACCACAAGCTTATCAACCGACAATCAGACTGATCTGTGTTTGATCGGTGTCAAAATAGTCTATTATTTAGACACCTATTTGCTTCACTTTTATCATATAAGATCGATAGTATTCTACACTCACATTGTCATTTCAGGTACAAAACAGTCATTATGATGATTGTAGAAGCTTTGAGAAGAACATAGCAAAAATAAGAGCAAAAGGAGCAAAATCCGCAGTTTTTGGGTCTTCCAGACCTTCGAAGCTTGTGAGGCTTCCACAGAGCGCATAAGACATCCGATCAAAACGAAATCAACTTTGGTGGAAAGTTAACGCAAAGCTCAACTCTTATGCTAGCCTCACAGACTGATTCTAACATTAAGGTAGTCTTTCGATTAAAACAAAATCCATTTTGATCGAAACAAATGGGCATATTCATTAATCTCGACCGAGACAAAACTCATTTCGATCAAGCCGACGCCTCAAGAAGCATTTGTCTCGATTGAAATAAAGCCCATTTCAACCGAGAAGTTCAGGATCTTGAGAGAAATTGGCCATAGGTACTTGTTTCGTTCGAATCAGAGCTTGTTTCGATCGAAAGAAGTCCTGGCTGAGAAGATGAACAGTTTGACCCGCCAGACTTGGAAAGCCTCCACAGAGAGTGTCCATGCTCTGATATTAATGAATCAAGGTACGTTGGAAAGCTTATCTAAAGCTCTACAACTTTCATGTTTATCACAGATGCTGACTAGGACTCAAAAGAGGCGCTTCAACTAAAACAAGATAAGGATGTCATCATGAAGACACAATGACAACATCTTCGGGGAAAGAGAAGAGCCACCCTTTTCCTATAAATAGAGTAGCACCCCTAGCTCATTTTACACACTTCAAAAGAGTTGAAACTCTGCTGGTTTGTCCAGAAAATCTCTCCAAATGATTTTTTTAGTTTTTAGCTTAGAATTCTTGTAAGTTCCGAAGTTCCTTTAATTCAATACTATTTTCTTCTACCTTTTGTTGTACTTTTTACTTTAAAATTTAGTACGTCATCATCCTAGAATGTGTTCATACTCCTTCGATATGAGTGAGTAGTCGTTCTAGATGAAAGGGGGATGACAATCCCCTGTACTACTCATGATCGACTATGGGATTTTCACATACGTTACTTTGGGCTCGACACTAGGTCACCCTAGTAATTATAAATTTTGTTTGATGTACTTGCAATATACACCACTTTTCTGTATGTCAGTCACTAAAATCGTCATCATCATATACCAACGACACTCATCATCCTATACCAACGACACCACCCATCACTAAAACCGCCATCATCATATACCAACGACACTCATCATCCTATACCAACGACACCACCCGTCACTAAAACCGCCATCATCATATATCAATGACAATCATCATCCTATACCAACGACACTATTCGTCACTAAAACCGCCATCATTATATACAAATGACACAATTCGTCACTAAAACTCATTCTTCCCTCTACTATCATTAAAAGGGTACCCGTGTTGAATCAATGATGAAGGAAGAGATTTATGGATTTTTGAAAAACTGAGCATCATAGAAAATAGGTGAAGAGTTGAAGAACAAAGCATCGGAGATGATGGAAAGTAGAGCAAAAAATGTTGGGAGGTTTGAGGGGAATCGAATAGAGACATAAGAATCGAGGACACCAAATTTTGAGAAGATTTGGAAAGCGAGGCAACAAGCGCATGTTCTCGTCGCATCCCCGTCGGCAACGGGTGCTTTCACCTTTTTAGTATAATTGTGACCACAAATTTGCTAGTTGCGACCAAAAGCGTGAGCATCAAATGTGGAATGATCATGAATTGGTACCAGTAATCGTTTTCAACGTCCTATGCTTGTCGTTTGACATATATTAATTATAATATATTTCTTATAATTGAAATAGAAAATTACAAATGAAAATAAATCGATCATCTTGTCATCACGTAACAAACATGTCTCATACTGCCTCCGCTGACTCCAACACTAATCCTTCCCCAACAAATGAATACACAATAGAAACATCCACGCACAGATCCCTACCGTCGTCTCAAGCACACACTAAGATGTCTGCGGGCTTCTCCCCGCCCTCAGTAAGGTAAGCGACCTCTAGCCTATGCCCCATGTTAGCCTCTCTAAAATAAGGAGAACAACACATCCTCACTGCGTTATGTCTCATAATCCTCCTTCCCCCACCCGGACAATGAGAATCTTGATCACCAGCTGCGTTCAAAGTTTGCAACACCTGACACGCGTCGTCGTACACCCCAAATTAATTTAGTTCCTACAAGGAATTAGCTAGCGAAGTGAATTTCCTGTATACAACTAAAAAGTGGGGGATTTTGTGAAAATGGTAATAACACAAAATAGAAGAATGCAGATATATTGTTAATAAGACGAGCAGGTTCAAGACAACTACTTGTAATTTGCTGTTTATCGTCGATATAAAATCATGCAATTTATATTATCTCATAACTCTAACACATTCCGGCAAAGGTAACGTGCATATGACTTCTTATGTCGTTCTACACCGGGAAAATGTGAATAGAACTCTTACGGCAAAATAACATGAAGAATCAAGCAAGTTATATTAATGGGCAAACATTAATGCTCAATCCCTAATTGTTCTACTTATTTTTACGGCAAAGTATCAAATAAGTCAACTAGTGAATCCAACTATCACAAGATAAATCGTAGGCAAATACTCAATAATCTCATCAAGTCGGAATCATAATAATATGCATAAAAATTGATGCAAGACAATAAAATTGATATTAAGAACGTTTCTCAAAATATTTTGTAACAAGCATGTGTCTCAAACCGCGACTATATATTTAGCTACTCATAACAGTAACGAAATACATCATCTAAATTAACAATAAGAGTATATTAGTTTTAAACACCCTTTATTCGCGAAATTTAGACATTAACACCTCTTATTTAAACATTTGGATTTAAACACCTCATATTCATCATTTTTTTGGAAGTTGTCACCTCCAACCAAATGTCAACTTTAAAAAATCCTTAAAAAATATTTAAAAAACTTTAAAAAAATCCAAAACTTTGTAAAACCAATAAGCAAAACGCAACCATTTAATAAAATTTATGATAAAAATTTATGCATTTTTGTATAAATTTAATTTGATATTTTAAATATTTAAAAAATGTAACACAAGATTTTAACAAAAATATAAACAAAATTTTCAATAGTTTGTCATTTTGATTTTGTATGTCTCTGAATTTATACAAAATTTTAAAATTTGTTTTGCTATGATTATATATATACTATGAGAAATTCATCCTTTGTGAAACATTTATATGTAAAAATAACAAACAAAATTTAAAAAATTCGTAAAAATTTAGAGACGTACATAATCACAGTTACAAACTATTGAAAATTTTGTTTATATTTTTTTATAAAAGTTTGTGATACATTTTGTTAAATATTTAAAATATAAAATTAAATTTATATAAAAGTATTCTTAATGCATGATTTTTTTTTATCAAAAGCCCTACTAAATGGTTGCATTTTGCTTATCGGTTTTACAAAGTTTGAATTTTTTAAAGTTTTTTGTTGATATTTTATGGTTTTTTTTAAAGTTGACATTTGGTTGGAGATGACAACTTCCAAAAAATGACGAATAGAATGTGTTTAAATCCAAATGTATAAATAAGTGATGTTAATATCTAATTTTCGTGAATAAAAATTGTTTAAAATTAATTTACTCTAAATATTAATTTCAAACAGTCTAAAATGCTTAAAGAGAGTAAGAATGCTTCTCTGTTTCCGGGGAGGACCTTCGGAGCCCAAAATCACCGCTACAAGGTCCACCGAAGACGCTTCAACCGATCTCAACATACGGCAAGCAAACGTCTTCAATCAAACTTCAAACGGACTCGAAACGTTTCAAGATAGATTCAGGAGAGCAGCAGAAGAGCCAATTAGCAAGGAACGAAGTTTGAAGGAATTTTCCCAAATCGATTTCTGAGTTGCGCTGTGTAACCCTAGCTTTGGAATGACGAAGCCCTTTTTATAGCACTAAAATGCTGCATCTCATCACATTTTGAACACCCCAAACGCGGCTGAGTGCCTGAGCATCAGCATCTAGGCCTTGACACACTGACTTTTGTCCTAAATCAAACCTTGTCGTGCCACTAGGAAACCTTGTCGTCCTAAATCAAACCTTGTCGATCAAAAAAAAAAAAAAACCTTGTCGTGCCACTAGGAAAACACCAAGCTCAAAACTGTAGTTTTAAACTACTCAAACCATATACTGCAATTTTTCTAAGCCTTAAACTCCACACTGTCCATCTTGAGCTGCTAGCTTTCACAAACCAAGTCATAGTATATACATACGTTTATCAGAAACTCAACACCCAACTTTCACCTGATTCAAGTCCTGAAATCTGTCATATCCAGAAGCACATGACGGAATTAACTCAGAATAAGGTGGACTAGAATTACAAGATTCACCAAAATTCAGTTCTTAGATAATAATAAAATGCATAGTTATCTTATCTACACTGGCTTGATAGGTTATGATTTCGAATGACCATATGGAAGCTGAGCAACCATGTCATGGAAAATCTGGGGCGCTTGAAGAGGGCACGCTATCGAAAATCTTAAGTCAGGAAGGATTCTTCTCGGACTGGCTTTGGGTCAATCCGATCATCAGTTGTCTAGTATAAGCGCGGTGGCGTCTTTCTCTACTGTAGATGACCCAGAAAACTAGAGACAACATGACCGCAGAGGACAGCATTACCAAGCCAATATAGATTAGTTTACTGTATACTTCTAATCCTGGGCAGTGGTGGGTGACAATGTTTTCAAATGTTTCTCGCACAAATGTGCAGTCCGCTAGACTGACGAGGAATGGAGCATTGTCGTAGAGGGCTAAGCTTGCGCTGATGGAAGCTGACATTTGGTTTTGTAAGGTGGGAGTTATCCTACCCGTTGTGATGCATATCTCGTCGGATGATACCTGGCATACATATGCGCTCCAGACCTGCAGAGGAACCGCAACATAAAGTTGAGAACTGAGCAGAGGAGTTCCAATCCAGCACAACCCAAGCAAGAAAGTAAGTTTATGTATAATAATGAGCATGTAATCGTGAGGGGAAATAAAACTACGTCATTTCAAAATAGGCAATTTTAAAGGCTTTTTACTATTGTATAACCCTATAGATGAGAGCAGGAGATTTAAAGCTGTGATAACATATACCTGAGTTGCATTGTATAAATCTACTTCGTTAATTGAGCAGGGTCGATCAGTCAAGTCGGGGTAAAATGGGTTGCATAGAAGCGGCACAAGAGGGCCTGATTGGTTGTAGTACATTGGCTTGAAATTTGGAGAGAAGTTTATGTTTGAGACATTTGTGATTACTTCATTAACCAAGTTGACGAGGTCATGTGTGACTTCATTGCTTCTAACCAATGTCTCCTGGGCTGTCATCTTGTCCACGCATGGGAGTACATGATCTAGCGCTGTATGTGCAGTTGGGTACTGAACCCATTGATCCATTGCGACACACGTGTCTGCAGCCACGCTGAAACAATGGCAATTGAAGATCAGCACTAAATGAGTGGAAACATAGTTTCATGAGAATACCAAATGTAGAGATCATACTTGTGAAGGAGAACGAAAGTGCCACTGAGGATGAATGTGCCTGTTACGAGCATCCATCCAAACACCACTAAACTGCAGCCATTAAACACAAGGAGATGGTTAACTCGAGGTAAATGGGTAAACACGCATTCAGCCTAATCAAAAACACAGATAATCGACCCTCAGCAATTTAGACTTAGAGATCTCTAGATCATGAGCACTTACATGTAAACGATAGTTTGCAAGCCAAATAAAGAGAACACTGCAAGGCCAAGAGAACATGAATTGATTCAGTATGCTCTTTCGAAATGATGGGCTTTCAAGTAAAAACTAAAACTGAAATGTGTCGCGGGCTTACAAAATCCTAAGAGGGTCAAGAGAAGCATTACGGCTGCAACTATAATAATGGCCAACCTCCTGAAGAAACATTATCAGCTAAGATCCAACAAACAAAAACCAATTTGATGTAAATAGCAAGTGAAGTTAGGATTTGAAAAACTTACACAGAATCCAAGACATCACGTGTATTATCTGTGCTATCCGCAGCTTTGTCTTCCACATAAGTAGCTGAAGAATCAATTTTCAGCTGGATTTGATCAATGTCTGATTGGGTATCAGAAGGCAAAAACACTTTATCCACATCAATCTGCTTTGCTCCAGTAAGCAAATCAGAGATGTGCCTCAGTTTAACAACTGTGGAATCTGCCTGGCCAACGACATAGTTTAGAGTGTTGGTCGTACTCTCATGAAACTTCCCATGGCCAGTGTATAACACAACACATCCAATGCTGAAACCAAAGAACCATTACACAGTTGACTTAACAAAACGAAAATAAAACGAGAAGGACACTCACATTGCTAAAGCTGCAGAGAATACGAGGACAGTTAGAGAAATAGCATGAGCGGTTTTGAAATAGCCCAGAGATTCCCTCTGGCAGCAGAAATGGGAAAGCCAGATGAGCAGAATGGCCAATGCAAAACACACGAACCACAGTAGTGCAATGGCGAACAAGGGAGCGGCAGTAAATCCAACAGACTGCAAAAATCAGTCCAATAAGTTTTAGCAAATGCTAGCGGCTCCAAAAGTACGCGAATATAAACAGCTTGCTATATTTTAAGAAGGCTAAGGTTCAGTATGTGGGAAGAGAATGGAAAGAAAAAAAAAAGGGTAACATAAAGTTGAAAGCGGGTAAGTATAATGAGATGAGAGAGAGACGGACAGCCCAGTAATTAGTGTCGCTTATATTCCATCCTCCAGAATACTTGTTGAATCCATTGAGAGGGTTTCTCCTGCTAGTCCTCTGGGCCGCCAGCACTGTCGAAAAGTAATCATAATAACCGACACCACCACCAGTAGGTTCCTCGGCGATTAGCAGCATTCCGTTGTCCCATGGAAACCTCACACTTAATTCTGGCCCTGCAGGGGAATTGGGACCACCTGAAGCAGCAGCAATTCAAACACAAATCAAACAAAATGAAAACCAAAATTGGGGCATTGGGAGCTGAGCAAGGGAAGAACCTGGTTGAGGTTGAGGGGAAGTGGAGGCGACGCGGGCGTGAGTGAGTGAGAATAGTAAAATGGTGATGAGGCTGAAGCGAGTGAACTCCATTGTCAGGAAAGTCAAGGACGAAAGTGAGCAGTAACTGATTTGCTCTGCTTTGCTATTCTTGTTAATGTAGTATAGTAATTGCTTGGTCCTGCGTCCAGCGGGAGAAAGTGAGTGAGCGAGAGTGATGGCGAAATCAAAGGATGGTTTCGACAGAGAAGTGTTCCAAATATGACATTTAGGCCTCAGTGGGCTCCACTCACAAATCATTATGTTTATGTTACCACCGAAAGTGTGTTTTCATCAATTCATTGATAAGTTCTCTTGTTTCTTTATTTTTCATCGCAACGCGTTTCGCTGTTCCTAAAACACGGAAGAATTGAATCCTGGCAAGGAAATTCAGAATCATGGGATAAACCGGTAGTGGCGGAGCCTGGATTTAGGTATGAATGTTGCTAATATCTAAATATAATTCTTAACACATAAAAATCGTCGTTAAAGTTCTGATTTTCGTCGCTATAAAATAATAAAGCAAAATATGAATAAAGACAAAACAAAACTTCATTTGACAAAAATACACATCTCCATACTTTTATTTACATCACGCGCTATCACACGTATTTGTTCATATTATTTCATATTTGGTCATATTTGTCCGTATTTGTTTGTATATAACTTTATTTAAATGTATGTGACTGTATATTTAACTGTATTGGATCGAGTATTTGACCAATTTTTTTACGTATAGATTTCTCATTCGGGATGACGAATTGTCACAAAATTAAAAATAATATAATGGAACTATATTCAAACAATTAAAAAATACGTAGCATTCAAAAATTTCAATTTCAATAATAAAATTATAGAGAGAAACGTTGAAAATCTTTATTAAAATTGAATTAAAACATGGAGAAAATTCCCTTCGGGACGACGGGTTTGACACTTGTCTATATATAAAAAAAGATTCAATCCACCACCATTCAAATAGTGACGGAAATTTTTGTAGCTAAAACTACTAATTTCGTTGCTAAAAATAGTTGGAAAATAAGACAAAAATAATAAGACAAAAAAAATAAAAAAAATAAATCATAGTTATAAATTTAAAATTTAAAATTGTGCGGAATACATTGGTAAATTTGATGGGAATCGAATGAAGCCATTAGAAGAAAAATACCCTAAAAAGTAAAAAATAAAACTAAAGCAATAAATGTTGAGAACTACATAAAGAATCGAACAGAGATATAAATAAAAATGTATATTCATGACGTATTTCTGTCCAAACGACGGAATCACCTCTAGTAAGAAAATAGAAAATATTTTTTGGTACGCTCGAGAAGGAAATGTGGGAAAAAAATATGGGAAAGACGAGTTGATTATGAACAATTGGGCTCAGTGGGCCGAGTGTCGAGTAAACGATATATAAAATCTCAATCTCTAGGGTTTACCTGAAGCCGAAGTCGTCCAATCTCAGTCACCGGCGTCAGCCTAATTATCAATCATGGGGTAAACCATCCGACCCTTATTCCCACATTCATCTCCATATTCCATGTCCGTTTATTGGTTTGGTTGTATAGATGATGAGTGTCCGTGCTATCAGCTATATCATCTTGGTTGATGTTCAGAAAGACGTTTTATCTTATCTCCCCGTTCATTTTTGCCCTAGTCGAGATCTTCTCGTTTAATATTGTCTTTATGCCATTTTGAGTTTGATTTGAATTGGAATAGGGCCCAGAATTTGTTGTTTAGAAAATATGAATGCGTGGAATTAGTTGTTTGAATTAGCCATTATCTTGTTAGCCCGCAAGATGTTATTGTTTGTGGATCGCATGTGTTGTAAAAGGTGTGGCCTGAGATTGTGTTACTCATATCTGGTGTAACTTATGAACAGGAAGACACGTGGTATGGGAGCTGGTCGCAAGCTCAAGTCCCATAGGAGAAACCAAAGGTGGGCTGACAAGCAGTACAAGAAGTCTCATTTGGGAAATGAGTGGAAGAAGCCTTTTGCTGGATCATCCCACGCCAAGGGAATCGTCCTTGAGAAAATGTTAGAGTTCAGTTTCCCCTTCAATATCGTCATTAAAATGAATTACAACTCTAATTTTAATGTGTTTGTTGATGCAGCGGTATTGAGGCTAAGCAGCCTAACTCTGCCATTCGTAAGTGTGCCAGAGTTCAGCTGATCAAGAACGGAAAGAAGATTGCTGCATTTGTGCCTAATGATGGTTGTTTGAACTACATTGAGGAAAATGTATGGATTCCTATTTTCTTAATTCATCTGTGTTCATCAAGTGCAAAAGCTAGTTTGTGATAAAGTTTAACTTGTGGATCCTTGATTGTAGGATGAGGTGCTAATTGCTGGATTTGGGCGTAAGGGTCATGCTGTGGGGGATATTCCCGGCGTAAGGTTCAAGGTTGTGAAGGTGTCTGGCGTGTCACTTCTTGCTCTCTTCAAGGAGAAGAAAGAGAAGCCGAGATCTTAAGTGATTTGAATTGAAGGTTGATGTCATTGGTTTTTCATTTTTGAAGAACTTATTGTCACTTGTATTCCTGCTATTTCATTCTGAATTTATATCATTTTTTCACTTCAGTTTCTCTAGTCTTCCTTTTAGTCGGTGAAACCATTAACATCTTTTGTCATGGAAATGTTCTGTTATGGTAGATGCATTTTGTAAGCATGAAGCAATTTAGTGAAACGACTATGTTCATAGACTTTGCCTTGATGGTGCTGATACAGCCTAGAACTAGCAGAATCGAGAACTGAAACGACTATGTTCATAGATGATTGATTTTGCATTCTGGAAAAGCACATGAGTGTGATTATCAGCAGTCTTCCTTGGGCGAACATTACTTGCTTTGTATGTTCCTTGTTTATTAGGGACTAGCGCCACCGGCTTACAAGTTCAAGAGCGCACCAATAGAACAAACCGTTTGTTTCCTTTCGTATGTAGAAAAGAGGACATGGAAGACAGGGGCAGCAAAATACAAATGAAAAGATATAATACAGTAACGTATCAAACCATAAATTCACATTCACAACTGTTTCTGCTGTACGCCTGTACCTACATGCACAATATACTAACATGCACCAGAGAGCACTAATTTAGCTGCACAGTTTCGGCATAACTGCAAGTGGCGCTGCTTTAGAAATAAAAGGGCCTTCAAATAAATTATAGTACAAGATGTGCATGGATCAACAGATGGCGAGAGCCAGCCAGAGAAAACATCCTGTGCACCCCAAAGGCCAATGCGAGGTTTCCTTTATAATGCGCAGCAACCGGTTCACACGCTTATCTTCATTTGTTTGAATCTCAGTACAGGAGACGCCGCTCTGTAACAGTTGCCTCTCTCGGATGCCCAACTACCACTTATGCTTACCAGTTATGCTGCAATTTTTTGGAAAATGATTAGACCAACATGATGTCAAGATTAGAGCAGATGCAGTAACAGCAGCCGCAAATCTAGAGTGGGGATATATTGTAGACTACCTAAAGTGAATTTTCAAGTTTAATTCAGCTGTGTGCCACCACCTTATCAATGTCCTGGTCTTGGACACTTCCTACTGCAGGGTCAATAGATGTGGCATCAATATCACACGATGATGCCAAAACGGTTTTCTGGATCAACCAAAAATGAGCTACTTAGTGTTGTAATCAAGCAGTCAATCATCAACCTTGCCAATGTACAACCAAGAAATGATACATGAGAGTTGCTTGTCAGAACACAAACCCAGAATTATGTACTTGACACATGTGGAAATTGACATACTTGACACTAACACGGACTTATGTAAAATACTTATCAGATTCACAAGCTACAAACTAACGCAACCCCACCTGTAAGTGCAACTATATTATACCCAACAATGCACTGCTGTAAGTGTATTCAGTACTCGATGCTGATACAGTTGAGAACGAGAAGAAATCAGTGACTTACAATAGGCTCAAAGTCTGGACTAGATAAATTGACAGTCAGATTCCTCATTAGCAAAAGAACCTGCACATATTACAAGTAATCAAAATTTGCTGGGTACAAATAGCCATGTATGAAACAACTTAGCCATAGCCAGAGACGGTGTAAATATATTCAACTGGTTTGAGATCGGGGAATGGAGAGGAATCACTAAACTTTAACATCTCAGTAAAAAAAGATGTGAGACAGGAGAACCTGATTATTATGATTTTTTTGACATATATGAATGCTCATTAAATTTTGTTTGTGGAGGTTCATAAAAGGTGATACTAAAATCAGATGAGTAGCTCACAGTTTCAAAATTTATGGGATCCATCTCTTTCAGCTTTTGTACATGCCCTTCGGTTTCTGGATCAAAGACACTCCCAATAAAATTGTATACTTCAGCAAAATCAGGAATACCTGTTTGGGAAAAGAAGAAAATTCAGAAATTGACAAGCAAATTGACAAAAGAAAAGAGTGCCATCATTATAATATAATGTGATACTGTTGAGATCCCTTGTCCATACTTTGAAAAAAGAAGGAGGTTTCTGTGTGGAAAGAAAACACATGTACCAGTTGACCCGAAAAAAATGTGTGAAGAAACAAATTAAGATCCCAAATTCCAAATACATATTACATAGCTCAACACAATAATGTTTCATTACCATGAACCACCGGGGTTTGTTTCCCTAGCTTGGGCACCTCACAACCCGGTAGACTCCTTGAGCTCGGACTAGCACCAGCACTGGTGTCAGTGATCATTGTAAACCCGCTGGGTACAGCATCACCTGAATCAGTGACGATATCAATAACTATGAGTCTATGAGAGCGAAAAAGTACACCCTGAAATTAGAAATAACTGATATATTCATGCCTTCAACTCCACTTAGGTCATTAAATTCATCTTGAGATGATGGCACAACGCCACTAGATCCAGAGTTTAAAAGCGCAGATGTGTCATCCCATGGGGAATATCCGGATGGAAGGTTATTGAAAGAAAATGAATAGAGCGTAGGTGGCTGTAGCGGCACTAAAACTGCCAATTTAATACTTAGTTTGTCAACATACCTAATATATCAATCTGATGCAGAACAGCATCTGAGGCATAGTAGCAATTCATAATATTAGGCAACATACCATTTTTGGAAGCCTTCTGAGGGTAAGGATGAGCAGATTTCCGCTTGGGGCGTGGCGGTGGCACATGTGCCATTGTTCCATTCTTTTGGACCTTGAGAAAGTACTTCTGAGCATGACTGCGGATCTGCAGAAGTAAGGCATGGAGTCGTGCTTGATGAGAGAAATGTACTAGATGATCAAATGAAACAAATCAGTTAGAAATGAATAGCTTTCCACCATGATCTAGGCATTCAATGAACAGCAGCAACAGCACAGCCCTACACAACAACCATTACTAAATACAATATATCATACATGTACCTGAATAACAGTCTTGGTACCAACAAAGTCTTCAATTTTCTTCCAGTCTCGATCAAAACTGGAATTTCACTCCACGGTATCAAAAGCAGCACAATATAGAAACTAAGCCTCAGACAAAAATTAATTAACAGGACATGGCCATGAGGCAAAATAGCAAATGGGAAACAAAGTTGAAAATTCATAAAACCCGACCATCCTCAAGACTACAAAGTCACATACATACTCAGTAATCACACACACACACACAAGTGGATTGAATTGATTAATCTTCCAAAGCACAAATTCAAATTGAAAAAAAAAAAAAAAACTATAACAACGCTTAAGAAACGCGAAAAGGCAGAAGCATCTGAATTCTGAATCTGATCTGCCTTTCGAAAAAGAAGAAGAAGCAAGTATATACAGTTGAAGAGCTTCGAGGAACTTGTCGTGTTCTTCATCAGTCCAGCTCTCTCTGGACTTGGTGATCGTGTACGGCTTTCTCACCTTCTTCTCCAACGCATCCGTCGGACTCGCCATATCGCCTTACGAATGGATTTCACAACGAGCGAGCGAAAGAGAGAGAAATTGGTTGATTAATTAATGGCTGAAATTCAATCCGGAGAAAGAGAAAAGTGAATGAAACGAACGAAGAGGAAGTTGTGGTGAGAAAGAGTCGATCATCTTCGTCCGTGAAATGTGTCATCTCATCTCAGCCGTTGGCTATTTGATCGGACGGTTCATGCTAAAGCAGGGAATGAAAGCCGCCTGACACGTGGTGCTGCTGGAAAAGTACATATTGCCTGATTGCTACGATGCGTGCAATTCTCTAATCACCACAACTTTCCCGTTTCAACTTTCAACCACGAGACACTTGTACATTAAGTAAAGGTCAATAACTGAGCTATTTTAAAGTGCCATGTGTACCCGTCATGTTTTCACCATTAGATTATTATTATTTGTTGAATATGTGTATATAAGTAGTTGAAAGAGTGCAATGAGGTTTGAATAATGAAGTGAGGATGAGGTGGATTCAAATGTGGGAATGGGTGGGGTCTAGTGTCATGCGTGGCGAGTTCTTATTGAGTGAAAATAAAACACGTGTTGTTTACTTATTCGTGGACATGATTTTCGGATTTTGTAAAATCTTTATTATTTGAGAGCTCAATGGAAATTATTTTTGAATTTTTGTACCAAAATTCATTTTTATCTATTATATAATTGAACATGGAATGAACTTCTCATCAAATAGGTGTTTTCAGTTTTGCTTCTGCCATTCACAATAAATAATAAAGCTGACATTTTTTCCCAATTAAAATTTTAAAATTAAAAGTGGAGAGGGAAACGTTGGAAAGTTTGAAGGGAATTAGACATCGAAATCGAGAATACCCATTTCCGACGCATTCCGTCGGAACGACGGACACTTCCTTTTGTACTTCAATTGATTTGGATGCAGATGAAAAAAAAACGTCTTTCTTCATGGGTGTTGTTGTTGATATTTAGGGTCATAGGTTCGAATTTCCTAAAAGGGGCTAACCGAATGTCGTTGCTCGAGCCTCTGTTCAGTGGATAGGAGCCAAGCATAAAGGTCTTGAATCGAGAGAGGTGTCTCTCAACTGAGAACACTTTCAACGAGCGAGTCGTATCCTCGTCAATTCCTTTCAAGAGGTATGACACTACAAAAAAAAGTCCGCTTTACGACCACAGAAGTGGTCGCAAATCTCCTCTTTATGGTCGCTATTTCCCTTTAGCGACCATAATGTGGTCGGTAAAATTGATCGCAAAAAGGTCCGTCGCTAATGACGTTTTGCGACCACTTGGTCGGTAATTAGGGACGACAGAATTTACTGACGACTTGGTCACAAACACTAGCGACCACGTGGTCGCTAAAGTATTAATTAAATAAGAAATAAAAAATTTAATTAATTAGCGACCACGTGGTCGCTAAAGTATTAATTAAATAAAAATTAAAAAATTTAATTAGTTAGCGACCACGTGGTCGCTCATTAATTAATTAAATGAAACCGAAAATTAAAATATATAGCGACCACGTGGTCGCTCATTCTTTGGCCCCAACATATGAATCGTAGCATTTTGAAGCACCTTTACGACAGATTTTGTTTCGTCGTTATCGGATCAATGACGCATCTTTTAGAAGCATTCGAAGCACACATTAGAATTCTTGTAAAAGATAACACATGTTGCTCAACATATTAAATGCTTCTAGAATATGCATCGTTGATCCGATGGAGGTGAAACAAAATCTGCTGTAAAGGTGCTTCGAAATGCTACGATTTATATGTTGGGTCCAAAGAATGATTCAGATATTAAAAAGCTCAAAGTGAGAAAAAATACGAAAATCATATTGGACACTAGCGACCACGTGGTCGCTAATAGTTCATAGAAAATGTTACAGAGTCAAAAATTTTGCTAAGTGTTGATTTCTGTAATCATTAGCGACGACGTGGTCGCTAATATTATCATATATTTAAAAAAATGAATAAACATTAATCTGAAATGATAAAATAAATATAAAAAATTTCATTAGCGACCACGTGGTCGCAAACTTTTGGCGCAAAAAATTTTCCTTCATTATTAGCGACGAATTGATTGCTGATGAACGGCGCCAAATTTTGAGCGCCAACATTAGCGACCACGTGGTCGCTATGTGGACTCTAAAATTTTCCAGAAAATTTTGGCACCAAAATTAGCAACCACTTTTTATTCTGCGTCCACGTAGTCGCTAATTGATGGTCGCTAAAACACCAGTTTGGTGTAGTGGAACCACCAGCACGAGTACATTTCATCGTAATTATAGTCCTTGGACAACCATGATTATTGACAACATTTTAGGCTTGCTTTGAAGTGTGTATCTCGTTTCATAAGTTATTGAAGACGTGTCCTATAATAACATACAGAAGCAAAAGAGCAAATATATTACCGCAGTTAATTATTTCATTTCTACAGAATTTGAGGTAATCGTCGTTTGAAAAAGTATAGACAGGTTACTCGGTCGTTGCGTATCAATCATGCAGCAGTACTGGAATGTTTTGATTCTCGTGTTGAGAGGCAACTACTCTTACTAGTCGATTGCACCTCACTGTATCTCTGGCGCTATCTTTCATTCAACAACATGTTATATGGTGCGAAACGCTTGATAAAGTCGGTACTGTACTAGGTGAATAACAATTGATATGCACATACCATTTGCATGTTAAGTTGAAATAATATCGAACTATGAACTGCATGCATTCTCATAAAACATGAAGGCAAAAACTATGCTCGAGATTTAGAAATTCAAGGCAGTAGATCTATCATTTGACTTTATTCAGCTTGTCTTATACATAGGATCCAAATGTGCATATCTGCGTTATTCCTGTTTATCAATTAGGATCATTTCACACTCATTGCCAAACAACGTTAAATTGAATTGCACGCCAAATTTTCGTTGTCTTTAACATTTTAAATAAGCTAGTTTAAGAAAAAATAGCTTTGCAATTGGTAGAGCACTCAAAACGAGCTAACGGGAGGGTTAATGGGTTAACGGATCAAATTATCAGGTTAGTTCATTAACAATATATATTAGGTTTAATGAGTGGATTATTAATGGGTTATTTTCCGTTAATACGTTAACACCCGTCCCCACTCAAAAGGGGAACAAATTGCGCTAACTGAAATGGATTTGCCATTGGCCAAACAGGTGGTAGCCAAGTGGTACAAAATTGCCTCCTAAATCATAGGATTAAGGGTTCAAACTTCACCAATGACATTTTCCTCACAATTATGTCAATGAGTGTTTCTTTCTACCCACTTAGTGAGAAGGTGTATTTCCCTTATCTTTGGTTTGGATGTCGAGCCATTGAAGGAGATGCCGCCTAAGAGATCATGTACTGCCTTGTTCGAGGACGTGTATGTCGATGTCGTGCATTAGTGAAGGTGAGGCTAAAAAAAGATGATTATATACTTTATACTAGACTATTTGAATCCATCTATCAAAAAAGGAAGAAAAAAAAACAGAAATGGAGTTGCCATTGCATACGACTGGGTACAAAAATGTGCAGACACCAACTGCCTTCTCAAAGAGGTTACTGTTTAGCGACCACCTCTTTCAAAATTAACACGAGTTCTTCCAGATCCCCCAACATCATCTCGAGAAGACCCACCATGGCTCGCATGGTGCCTCCAGAGCCAACCTTGTCCATGGCCTTCTTACCCTTTTTCACTTCTGTCAAGAACTGATCTAATCCAAACGGCTCAGCTTCATCAACATCTTTTTCAAATTCAACTGGTCCTCTTCTTGGACCTGATTGCTCAGATGCACCACCAAATGCCTTGTGTGGCTTTAATCTGCTTGTATTCTTAAGCTTATCCAGCTCTTTGGTCAGCATCGGCATCAACATAAACATCTGAATCCTTGCTGCTTTTAGGGTTTTACAGGATGCTCATGACACTTTGAGATTGGAATAAACCCTTACGCCCCGTTTAGTTGCGAGGAAAAAGGTGAGGAAAGGAAAAGTTAAAGAAAAACGATTTTCTCATGAGAAAGCTGTAAGGAAAATTTGATCATAATTTGCCTATTTTTTGCATTTTTTTCCATTACAACCAAACACATAATTTCATTTTCACTCAAAATTTTATTTTCCTCTTCTTTTTTCTCGCAACCAAACGAAGCCTCAGGGTTTCACATTTAGACCATTGATTCCGTTATTTTCTTTAAACAAGTATTAACGGATCTATTGTGATTATTGAGACTATCATTTAGTATCTTTTAGTAAATGAGTTATTAACGGATACTGAGTCTTTTATTCCATTAATAATTATTGGATTCGTTATTAAAATACAGTTATTAAATTCTTATTGGATAATGAGACATTTTGACAGATCAAAAGATTGGTTGTATCATCTGGAGACGATCATCTCTTTGATCTTTCATTTAAATCGAATCTATGCATAGTGACAGTTTTTGTCTATTTCACGGAAACACATGTCGACACACATGTACTTTTAAAAAATACAATAATTATGTGACCACTTCGCAGGAATGGAATGAGTTTGGGGGGAATGGAATGGTGATTCTAGGAGGAATGAATTAAAACTTGACCACTTCGCCCAACGGAATGGAATGACTCATTCCTCTTTCATTCCATTCAATCCAAATTAATTAAAATTCATTCCTTCCAAAACACAAGGTATACTACATACCATTCCAATGCCACCCCGCCACCACCACCGACCACCAACCACCGCCACCACCACCGTCGCCACCGCCGCCACCCCGCCACCACCGACCACTACCACCACCGGTCTCTTGCTCCGCAC
>JAWWMW010000207.1:14708-26470 GCA_035048345.1 Echeveria elegans | reverse complement strand
TTATTTCTTTCTCATACACATGTTATAATCTCAGTCATTACATTTATTAAATCTAACAAGTGAGATTATGTCCTCATTAAAGATGATGTCTTCAAAGAACCTTTCTCATCAACACATATATCATTATGATGATTTCTGAATTAAATGGTTCAAGGTTACCGTGATATGGAAGATGTTGGTAGTGTGCCTAGAGGTGACAAAATAGATGGATTTGGTGGATTATGGATGTATTTTAAACGAATTGAATTTTAAATGGTCTAGACCATTTAATTAATCAATTTACAGATTAAATTGATTGGACCATTTAATCCAATGGATTAAACGGGTTAGTTTAAAATGCCTTAAATGGTTGCTTAAATCAATTTAGTCCAACGGATTTCATTAATCCATTTACACCTTATTTACACATAAATGAATTTCATTTATACTTGTTAATGGATTTCATTAATCCGTTTAACAAATTCTTAATGGATTTTACTAATCCATTTACCTAAAATGATTATTTTGCCACCTCTAAGCGTGTCATGCTAAAACGGCTAGACTTATTCATTTTTTATTTTTTATGGTACCAGGTGAGTTCCGTGATGATCTATCTATATATGTAATAGATTACAATCCACCACCACACATATAGTGACGAGATTTTTTCGTCGCTAAATCATATATTTTCGTCGCTGAATCAATTATGAAATAAGACAAAATAGAAATAGGATAAAATATGAAAAAATATTCATTTAAAATTTAAAAATAAATAAAAATAAATATTCCAAAATCATTTTAAATTTAAAAATTAAACATTAAAATTAATAAAAAAATCACTCATTTAAAATTAAAAATTCATAATATGATCATGACCGTATAGTCAAATACTTCCTCCATCCCATATTGTTGTTCTCATTGGGTAGTTGACGCGATTTTTAAGAATATGTTATGTGAGGCAAAAATAGAAAAGAGAATGAGTGAAAAGTGAATAGATTGGGGAGAGGGTGTAAATGTGAGAGAAAAAGTTTTCCATTTAAGGCAATGGAAAGAAAATTTTGGGACACCAAAAAAGGAAATGGAAAGAAAAATATAGGAGGGAGTAGATGTTTTCGATTTTGCACATACCTTTAATTTTTTAAGTTTTCAGACCATAAACATCTGTTCTCCACATTTCCGTCGGGACGACGAGACAGCCACTAGTATATATATAATATGACAGGAGTAAAATCGTCAGTCAGCATTGATTAGAGGACAGACAGGTCGAGTCTGGAAGAGGGAACAAATGGTGCATAATTACACCGAACAGGTAAGGTCTTTACTTCAGCTTCACTGGAGGGCGGAGGCTACCCAGCTAGCAGCTAACATCCCACGTAAGTAGCTTGCAGACATATGCCTGGCCAACAAGTGCTTCATTCACTTAATGGGTTGGGTGTATGGTTAGCATGAGCAGTTGAGTATAGTTGTGTCGATGGAAATAACTCGAGTGTTTTAACTTTTAAGGCGTGTTATCTTTTACCATACAAGCTTTAACCACAAATACATAAAGAAGATGCCTGCTAAGTTGAGAAAGTCAATTCAGTTCAGCTATTCAAATCTGGTAACACAAACCAAGTGAAACTAATCCAAGCAGCGTCTTTGAACAGTTCTGTTCAGTTGGCATTTTCAACTTCCAAGCCCACTTGGAGAACCTTCTGCTGCATCTTACTCCTATTGTTCCGGACCAACATTTCAGATGCAGGGAAAACCAACATGGAACTGAAGTAAAATACCAATAAAATCAATTACGATTCAGCAAATGTGGAAAGCCACCGACTAAATTATTTGATGTAAAAAAGATTAATACTAAATAGGTATCACATTAGCAACAACAAGCAAAATTACATACCTAACTGTCGTAGAACCGGGACCTCCGTCTCCAAGAACTGCAAAAACCAAATGACCACTCAAAAAATCATCCCATGAATATATGTCCTCAACTCATTCAAAAATGCGAACAAAGGCATTTCCAGTGCGACAAACAGTTACTAAAAGTAAAAGCCTAACAAAACAATATAAAAGATTAAGCTGACACTTCAAGAGTTAAAGATGGCTTTATATGAGACTGCCAACACTGCAAAGTTTTAAAACGTATAACATTTGTAACCATGTTAGCTCTAACTCCAGGTACACCAGATGCTAAAAATATGAAGAGTACACACCTGCGATGACCAGAGCTACCTCTTGTAGGGGAAGTGGCTCTGAAGAAGTCGTCATTGGTTTCATCAATTCTAAACTCAAATTCTACAGATGCCACAGAACCATCATCTGAATTTGATGCTTCAAAACTTGAACGCCGACTTCCCCTTCTTGACGCAGCAGCACGCGCCCTCCTTCTGTTTCTTGAAGCCCTCAAGTTGTGAAATACCTGGTATAAGATGCAAGATGTCCACCAATTACCTTCATCCACAGGAAAGTCCTCAAACTCATCCCCAGTTTCATCATCACCATATTCAATAACATAATCCCCCAATACAACACCATGTGGAACTTCTGAATGAATGGTGCTCAAGACATCAATTATTTCAGAGGATTGCTGAAAGTTTTCCCAGTCAAGCTGGCGAGCAGGATCAATTTTTGAAGGGCAAGCGTTTGGATGCTCCAACATCACATGTTTTTGTAGTTCATGGTAGGTTCCCATAAACGCACATTGAGCTTCTTCACAGCCACGCTTCTTCTCATCCAAATGCTTCCTCACACAATCGACAACAACCCACCCTTTCACTTCTCCTCTACATAAGGGACACGAGGGTAAGATATAGCTTTCCTTACCTGCAGATTGGTTATCCGCTTCAGACGTACTAGTTACTGGGGATTTTGAATCAGATGTCAGCCCATAAGCACTTCTAAACCTATCCAAACAATTTGAGTGCAGGTGGTCTGTGTCACAGACATAAGCACGGCATCCCTGATCATATGAGGAGCACTGAAGCAGCACACAGTTGTGAGGAAAATCAAGACATATAGGGCAAGTAACGTCTTCCCAGCTAATGTTGACTATCTTATCTTGCACTTTAGAGATCTTAAGTCCTCCTTTGATTGAGTGTTTCAAAGCCATGTGAGAATTAGTTTAAATCTTTAAAAGCATCACATACAATACATCGTCACCATAAGGCACCCTCAGCTCTACATCTGCAAGGGAAAAAATTATCATAGTCAAGAATGAAAATACAGAGAAAATCAAGAGCGCCGACAATGGGCTCCAGTGAGTACTGAAACTCAAGACAGTCATTCTAAAATTATCATGGGTCCAGGAGAACTACAGAAAGAGCGAAAGAATCTGACAGATGCTATATACCCGGGGGCACTCACCAGCCAACCACTCTTTAATTTGTGATCGACTTCTTTTACTATGTTGTGTGTTCCAGTTAAATAATGTATGATTCAATACAAAACTTGTTTTATGAGGGTAAAATACAGTTATGATTCAACTTCGGAAGACATTATAACTTGTGCTTATTAAAATTATCTCGCAGAATTGGATCGTAATCAGCTAAACTGGACAAGCAATGTTAATACATTTACTTAAATCAATTCCTTTCTTCAGAGTTGGCCCAAGATGTGTCTTTCTACTAAAGGAGCACTCTGCTCTTCCTTTCAACTCAGTACTCTACCCATGGCTCAAGTTAATGAACAAAACAAAATGGAAACAACAACAAAAAATTAGTCTGAACCAAAACCACACCCACAGACCATTCACTAACAATTGCAAATTCTAACATCCAACTCACGAAACTCATTCAAGCATCAATTAATTTTTAAAGAAAAAACTCATGCAAAATTTCACATCCCGAAAAGAAGAAGAAGGAAATAGTCAAGGAGCGTTTGATTTTCCTAAAACAATCTAAAAACCGATCAAATGCAAGTCCAGACATCGTGAAACCAGAAAGGACTCGATTCAAACATATAGATAATTATCTGAAAACTTCAATTTTAAAAATAATCAACAGATGGACAAAGAAAGTGCAAATCTGGTAACACAGGCGCTGACCAACGACTGGCGTCACAAGCAAACACGGAAAACGCGATTAGAATTCATCAGTAGGACCCGATCATTGAAGGCCGGTGAGGTGCGACGATCGTGGAGGCCGAGAGCGGATGAGAGAGAAAATGTTAAAAAGACTTGTTCGCTCGCTCGTCGTCGTCCTCTTCTCTGCACCTTCGCAGCTAGCTTTGTCAAGTTTTTTTTCTAATCATTTACTTATTATTTTTCAACATTATCAAGGGGTAAAATGGGAATTAAAAAATGACGTTGATGCCCCGACGACGTGCTGTGATTACTTTTTTCCCTTTCCCTTTTTGTTTAACGGAACGGACCGGAACGTGACGTGACGTGAATAATTGAAACGTAGATTTAAAGGGGCTTCCCTTGAATTTACTAATACGGCTGTAAAAATGGCAGGCATCTGATAGCAAGCGCCAAGCAGTGTCTGCTTTCTGTACACTGTAGTTGTGCATTTGCTTATGTATACATGCTTGCTGTTTGCTTACATTATATATCCCTTTTTATACAGATGACGTTGTACGACTAATCTCCCTGTTATATGTTTACTCTTCATTGATATGTATGAGGGGCTGAAAGACGGAGACCATGAATCCAACGGACGGTGCTTGTGTTTCTGAGGGCTTTATCTGTCCGATAAGACTGACTGACTCCATGAAAGCACAAAATCTCTCGCAACGTTTGGTAACTCTGCAATTTGGATACGGAAGTAGTTAACAACGATTCTAACAAAATTTAATTTCTGAAATTTTTTGGGTGTGGAAATTACCCCGTACAACTTCCAAGGCCACCGAAGGTACATCAACGTCTGCTTCCAGCAGTCTGTACACATCTAATAGCTAACAGCATACAAACGGAAATGTTAGAAACAGTGAAAAGTGAAAACCAGCCTTTTTCTCTGCACACTTTTTCTACTAATTTTATTGTTCAAATTAATATTATTTTAGATATATACTATATATAACATATAAATAAAATGTCGACTAGTCGACTAACTGAAGCCTCTCGGCTCGACTTGTCGCCTCGACAACTATGAAACAAGGGTTTTTATGTGAAGAGGATGGTAAAAGTTTAGGGTTTTCAAACCTCTTGAATGTGAAGCTTCGAGTCTTCAGTGAGGGCTAAAATAAGCTGTCTTCGGATCCCTTCATCTACAAGAAAGAGGCGAGCTCCATCTTTAATTGTGTCTGTCAGATCCAGTTTGCTTTGCTGTTGCCTGCATCGAAGTTCGAGATATATTTATATCATTGCATCGCAAAATATGTCAGCTATAGTTTGACTCGATGGTAGCATACATCTTATTTCTTTGCATTGCATTGCTCATCTTGGTGACGTTGTCTTTGGCAAGCACTATCAGGTTCTCAAGTCGCTTCCACTGGAACATGCCATCCTTGAAGAGAACCTGTGAAAAAATGCATCCACATTTTCAGATTAAACCAGGCTACTCACATGCCGTTGTATCACAATAGTAATAGCTTTTAGCATTGCAGCTAACACAGCGCCGAAGACGTGGATGTCACATGGATAACACGCCTAGCACAATAAATAGTTCTATTACTTCACAATTCCTAGGGATGTAACATTATGGCTCTTTTAGTTACTCAGAGACTTAAATACCAATAGTAGACCAAGAAAGAAAACACAAATCCGAATGAATGTCCGCCTGACCTGTATGAGTCGCTCTCGAAGAGCAGGATTTGGGTCTGTCAGAAGTCGCTTTGCTACATATGGATATGCCACCTGAAAACTCGGGTGTTATCAATAGTGTGGTACATCCAGCTTGATAAAATTTGTAATGCAGATGATGAGCTCTGTGGTTGGCATTCCCATAAATTTTAATGAAAAGTTCCCAACATTTAACAAGTGCTGGATTGAGACTAAGTCCTATCCCCTAGGTTGAATAGCAAGCTGATAAAGGAAACCCAAATGCGTTTGTTTACCTCCAAAAATTTGAAATCAGGCTTTAACGTAAAGCAGATTCCCTCCTGAGTTAATAATGACCGAATAACAAGGGAAAACCTCTCAGGGATGCGGATGGGATAGTTGTATACAAGTTGATTGAACTGAGCTGTATCATAATAGCATAAATATATAAGTATCCCGCTCCAAAAGGAAACAGTAAAGTAATGCTGAGTCAGAAACCGAATACCAGAGCTTAATATAGTCATTAGTTACTATGAATGCTAACATTTTGTTCCTGCTAGTTATTAAAGGTGAAATATAAGCTGATGCCCCTGCTTGACTCACCGGTAACACTACGGAAGTTAAAGTCCGATAACCCTTTTCCTGCAGAATTCTGCCAAATTGCCTCTAATGCTGGAACTATTGGAGAAACATCTGTTCCTTTTGCTAGGAAACCAAGCCTAGTGAAATCATTTGCCATCTCAGTGTAATCTTCATTCACAGCGTGAACAACAGCATCTATCAAAATTTGTTTATTTTGCTGAAGAAAAGAGTAAATATATTGTTCACAAAAAGCAACAAAATTGTCAATTCATTATTTTCCAGAATTTGGAAGTATGTAAGACCTGACTTAGAACAGCAACATTCCCAAAGTCTACATATGCAATACGTCCATCACGCATGGCAAATATATTTCCAGGATGGGGATCTCCATGGAATAAGCCAAATTCGAGTAATTGCCGCAGTGCAGCACTCACTCCCACAGTCAAGAATCCATTTATATCAATTCCTTCATCCTTAATTGCCTGAGTACAAGCAAATTTTGGATTCAAGGCAAATAGCAAGGTACCAAAAATGGTAGTTTATATTTGTTACCTGCGGGTTAGTGCACCTAATACCATCAATCCATTCCATGACCAAAACCCGAGATCCTGATAAATTTCTATAAACTTTGGGAATTTTGACTGTAGGGTCATTTTTGAAGTTCTCCAAGAAGTCTTCAATATTTCTGGCTTCCTAAAATAGTTGGTGGCAAATGGGAAACCACAGGAGATAAATTCAAATTTATATACTGGATAATGCAATAGAAACAGGTATTTGTCCTATTGGTTTTTCAATCAACCAGTGAAAGCTACAATAGTATAGCTCTCTACAAGAGAAACTAAAAAAGTTTTTTATGGTAAGACTCCAACTAAATATTCATGGGATGGAATTACCAAGGTGTAGTCAAGTTCCTCCAAAAGCTTCTCACCAAACTCATCAACAATTAGCTCAGCGTTGCAACCAAGTTTCTGTAGACTGATTCCATTGAGAAAGGACGCAAGAGTTCGAAAGAGGAAAAGATCTCGATAGATTATGGGCTCTATCTCAGGCCTTAGTACCTGAGATCAGATACGCAAATTACATTTCATCAGACTGGCACAACTTAAAGTCTTAAACGCTAACAATTGTCAATCAAAATAAATAGCTCCTATCGTAAGTTCCTAGGTATTGAGATTTAAAACATCACCACACTGCATTTTCAAGTCAGCCTAGTCTGAGTGGAAATCCTATATCATTCCACAAATAGAACTTTGCACTCAAAGAAACTATAACTGAAAATTCATAAGACCCATTTACACCTTAATAGCAACATCTTCCCCTGTTTCACGTAAAGTGGCCTTGTACACTTGACCCAAACTAGCTGCAGCTATAGTTGTTGGTGTGATCTGGCTGAAAACTGCTTCAAGGGGACGTCCAAGTTCTTCTTCTATGATGCGGAATGCAATCTACAATCAAGATTTCTTTCACATCCTTATAGGAAACATGATTCAAACTTACGAAAAATGAAACCCTTAAAATAATAAAATTCAGCAACATTATTCAATCTGAAACCCATACCTCATTGGGAAAAGAAGGAACGTCATCCTGTAGAATGCAGAGCTCATTCATATAATCAGCCCTAATGATATCTGGCCTGTTTGCAAGAACCTGTTACAAAATCAAGTATTTTCCCTCTCAAACATAATATTCAAAAAAGATTATTAGCAAACAAAAAATAGAGATGGAATTTACAAAAAGGGTAGTTAGTCTTTCGCAAGGGGTAACTCTAGGCACTAATCTAAATGAAATGCAAAAACACAAAGTCCACTAACAGTTGAGGAATAACAGCTGCAGCACTCACGCTTAACAAGCACCATTAATAACAAGAGAATCCACTCCAGCACAATAAGGTTTTTGCTTCAGTGTAGAATAACATACAACAAAACTCAGAAACAAACCTGTCCAGCTTTAATGAATGAAGGCCCTAAATCACACAATAGATTCCTAAGCTGCCTTGCGCGATATGGAACGACCTCCTCATCTCGTCCAGCCACATAATCATACATCAAGGATGCCCAATAGAACCCCAAATTCCAGACGATCTCAACTCCACGCCCCAACAATGACAAAACAGCTCCTTTTGATTCCAATACCTTATTTTTCACCTGATCAATACAAGTAACCATATCCTAAAAAACAAAACCTCACACACAAAAATTCCCAGACCAAAAAAATAATAACAGTTTGTCAGAAATCGTACAGTTTCAGGCGTGTACTTGCGAAATGGAACACAAACTCCCCGCTCAATATCCAGCTGCTCCATGGCACTGCTGGATTTGACCACCTGCATCGTCTCATTCCTGGCCTTCAAACTTCTATTGACTCCACCATCCACGGAGCTCGTGGCCACAGACAAAACTGTCAACTCACTCCTCCCACCCCTCAGTCCGATTACCCTCCCTCTCCTTTTCCCAACCTCCGACCCCCAAAACACTCTCCTCCGCGCTTCAAAACCCTGTTGACCACCTAAAACCCTAGGACTACGATACAGCATTGAATTAACTGAGACAGCTCCGCCTGAGGTGCTGTAAATTGAGTCAACCATTCTCCTACCAAAATTCACTCCCACAAATTATTATTTAAAAAAAGCCCTAATACTAAATGGGTCAAAATTCTCCAGTTGAGCTTCAGATAGAACCAGCTCAGCTACTGACGACGAGGTGCAGCCGCTTCAGAGAATTCTTGCAAGAACCGAAGAAAAGAAATTTGATCCGAAAATGCGCCGTGCAGAGCCACACATATGAATCAAGCGTTCAAAGAAAATTACCTATAAACAAAATACGACTGGCACTTTAGGGACCCACTCGTAACGGATTAGGTCCGACCCGACCCGACCCGACATCGTTTGTAATAATCTTGCGCTTCGTTGCACGGGTCGGGTGTTCCGGCTCTCAATCGGTTCTGAGTGAATTTGTCGGCACTGAAGGCGCAGATAAGGACTGTGAGTGGCATCTCCGGGACCGGGAGTAATTCGCGGTAGGTTTGGACAACTGTCGATTTGTGTTTTGAGTGTGCTATTGCTACAGGATGGATGTTTTTTTTAGCTCAACTGTATGACACAAGATCTCCTTCGACCGACGAATCTGCTACACCCGCGACGGTATGATTTTTCTGGTTTACGTTTACTCTGTCAAATGTTTGGTGAGGCCTTAATGTTTCATATTTGAAATTTATTTGGTAGACTCCGGGAAATGACGGGCAGTCGGAAAAAGTTATGAGCCTGAGGCCTTCATCTCCTCGTCTTCGTATTTATAAGGGACGATTCAGTTCTATGTTATCTATCTTACACAGTGGTGGAAACACGGAATCATACGTTCATAAAATTGATGCAGACAAAAAATATATATAAAAATTATAATGAAATAAAAATTTACCGCATCGCCCTTTTATATCGTCATCCAAAAGGTACAAAATGTTAACATATTAGATCGTCTTTCAAATTTGGTAATTACATCATCGTCATTAATACATGTCGTAAATGTCATTTCGAAATAAAGAACCATGGAATCATCGAGAAATTCTTCATTCATCGTATTTCGGACATTGCTCTTAATGATATTCATAGAGAAAAATGTTATTTCTATTGTAGCTGTAGGTTACTGGAAGTGTCAAAATAAGACATATCAGTCGATACAATATAGGATAAAATAATGACTTCTCCGATTCCACCAATAAGTGAGATAAATCAGATATAAAAGTCATCTTTGCAAATGTTGGATCCTGCTTCATCCCGAACTCTAAGACATGGCAGTTTTCCAACAGTTGAACCTAACTTCTATGACATGCGGATGCCGTGAGGGATAGCTATCAAATAATAAACACATAAAGCAAGCTCTATCTTTGTCAATAGAATACTCTAGCCACGACCATTCCTTATTCCAAATTTAATTAAATTTTCGACGTTGAAATCCATCCCAAACAGATGAATAACAACTTAAACGACGTTGAGATCGCCCCAATACAACCTAAGCTCTATACTTATTATAATGCTCATTCGAAGAATACATACATATTGAGCTTTGTTTTTCGGAATCCCTCTCAAATAACTCTTCCTCCTCAGTTCTTTCATTTCGACTATGCACCAATGGAATCAATAAACACACTATAAGAAATTGACGAATTTGCGTCCACAAAATGGACGCTATGTGGTCGCCAAATTGAAATTAGCGCCCACGTGGTCGCTAATTTTATTTATATTGTTTTTAAAAATATTCTGAATATAAATATTTTATTTTCAAATTTCAAAATATTTTAAAAAATAAAATTAATGTCCACATGATTGCTAATTTTATTCATAATTTTTTTTAAAATATTTCAAATAAATATTTTATTTTAAATTTTTTAAAAATATATTTAAAAAAGTAAAATTAGTGTCCACATGGTCGCTAATTCTAATTCTATTTTTTAAAAATATTTCAAATATAAATATTTGTTTTAAAATTTTAATTTCTTTTAGAAAATATATTTTTTTATAATTTTTTTAAATACATTGAATATGAATATTAGAGTCAACATTGAATATGAATATTAGAGTCAATGTGGACGTTAATTTATTTATAATTTTTTTTAAAATATTTCGAATATGAATATTAGAGTCAACTTTATTTTTAATTTTTTAAATATCAAGCAATTCAGAGCAGAAATGGAACAAAAGCGGCAGTTTTTGGTCAGTCTGGACCTTCAGAGCTTTAGAAGCCTTCATAAGACTCATCTGCTGTCCGATTGAAGTGAAATAAGATGCATTGGAAAGCTAACTCAGGGGCCTACAACTTTTATGCTTGCATCAAAGATTGATTCAGAGGCTACAAAGGTCAAAATCAGCATTCAATGCTGTGAAGAAAGACAGACAAATCTGGCCAAGTGAAGTCACTCGACCGAGTAGACCCTCTCGGGTTCACCTACTTCAGATCACAGAAGTCCACTCGACCGAGTAGAGACACGCCACTCGATCGAGTAAAGTCGAGGCATGTCACTCGATCGAGTGACCATGTTACTCAACTGAGTGACCCAGAAAATCAGACTTTTCGACTTCGTTTTGAGACTTTTGGCTTGCCATTCCTCCTCCTCTATATATATAACACATTCTCTAGGGTTTAAGCGCGAAAAAAGAGAAAGAAATCAGCAGCTCTTCACCACCAAAAACCCTAGCCACCACCCATTTTCTGCCGGCCAAAGGAGGAGTTTTTGGACGGAATTTTGAAGGAGATTTGTGTTCATCATCATCAACACATCAAACAGAGTTTGTACTACTCTTTTACTGTTTTCATTTTTTGTAACTTTTACTTTAAAATGATGTTTGTTTTCTCACTTGAAATGAGTGAGTAGTGTGTGAATGATGGGGATTTGATGAATATCTAACAATTGTAAATGTTTGAACATGTCTAATTCATATTTTTATAAGAAAAATCAGATTGATATATGTGTTTGAGTCCATGCGAATGTGATGCGTATTAGGTGTTTGATAGAACGCTTGATA